>JASAMZ010004260.1:0-155013 GCA_030248115.1 Linhomoeus sp. GSCO2_2 | reverse complement strand
TTTACCTTTAAATAAGCTACTTCTTACCAGCAATCAAGATTTCCCTGTCTAAGATTTAACCTGGACTGGCTATTTGCTATTAGTCTGGTTATTCCAGTCTTTTGACCTTAAAATATGCTACTTCTTACCAGCAATCAAGATTTCCCAGTCTAAGATTTAACCTGGACTGGCATGAGATAGACACTGCTATTCTGAGGCTTTTACCTAATATTTGCTATCAGTCTGATTATTCCAGTTTTTTTTCACCCAGCCTCAGCCGGGCGACACCCTACGAGAGCTCGGCGTGCGTGCGTGCGTCCATCTGTGCATCCGTGCGTGTGTCATGCTCTCAGATCTCGGCGTTGGAAAGTCGTAGAGCAGAGATCTTGAGCTCTACGGATAGGTCTTGACTCACTGATCATTCAGCTAACAGTTTTCTAAATTAAAATTTTTTATTTGCGCGTACTACATTAAGATGAAGGTAAAAACCAAACACGGCTCTAGCTCGCTCGTGTTATGTCATAGAATGGCAATCGACGCGTCAGGTGAAACTGAAAGCTGTCGACGCGTTCTTTCATGCGGCTGCAAAAGTTGTTATATCACAAAAAGTGTGGTCCAGAAAAAATGGTCAAAAAATGTATTCGACAAATTTTCAGAGCTACAGTAACCCTGTCACGTCCATTTGAATTTTGGGTGTCGGGTCGATTTTGGCAATATTATACTTGATGTAGAGGTTTTTGGGTGGCGCTCATTACGAAATTGGCATTCGTTTAGCCCCAAGTGCAGAATTTCGGTTCTGGAGTCCATAGGAAGCTAGGGGTTCAGCTAACAGTTTTCGAATTTCAAATGTTTGAATTGCTCGTACTACTTTAAGGTTAAGGTCAAAATGCAAAACGGCTCTAGCTCGCTCGTGTTACGTCATAGAATGGCAATCGACACGTCAGGTGAAAGCTGTCAACGCGTTCTTTCATGCGGCTGCAAAAGTTCTTATACTCCACAAAAAGTGTGAAGTATATAGCATTTGTGTGCGAAATGCAGAACCTTAATATGCTACTTCTTACCAGCAATCAATATTTCCTTGTTGGAGATTTAACCTGGACTGGCATGTGACAGACACTGCCATTCTGAGGCTTTTACCTAACATTTGCTATCAGTCTGATTATTACAGTCTTTTACCTTTAAATAAGCTACTTCTTACCAGCAATCAAGATTTCCCTGTCTAAGGTTTAACCTGGACTGGCATGAGACAGACACTGCCAATCTGAGACTTTTACCTAATATTTGCTATCAGTCTGATTATTCCAGTCTTTTACCTTTAAATAAGCTACTTCTTACCAGCAATCAAGATTTCCCTGTCTAAGATTTAACCTGGACTGGCTATTTGCTATTAGTCTGATTATTCCAGTCTTTTGACCTTAAAATATGCTACTTCTTACCAGCAATCAAGATTTCCCAGTCTAAGATTTAACCTGGACTGGCATGAGATAGACACTGCTATTCTGAGGCTTTTACCTAATATTTGCTATCAGTCTGATTATTCCAGTTTTTTTCACCCAGCCTCAGCCGGGCGACACCCTACGAGAGCTCGGCGTGCGTGCGTGCGTCCATCTGTGCATCCGTGCGTGTGTCACGCTCTCAGATCTCGGCGTTGGAAAGTCGTAGAGCGGAGATCTTGAGCTCTACGGATAGGTCTCGACTCATTGATCATTCAGCTAACAGCTTTCGAAATTCAAAAGTTTGAATTGCGCGTACTACAGTAAGCTGAAGGTCAAAACGCAAAACGGCTTTAGCTCACTCGTGTTACGTCATAGAACGGCAATCGACACGTCAGGTGAAACTGAAAGCTGTCGACGCATTCTTTCATGCGGCTGCAAAAGTTGTTATACTCCACAAAAAGTGTGGTCCAGAAAAAATGGTCAAAAAATGTTTTCGACAAATTTTCAGAGCTACAGTAACCCTGTCACGTCCATTTGAATTTTGGGTGTCGGGTCGATTTTGGCAATATTATACTTGATGTCGAGGTTTTTGGGTGGCGCTGATTACGAATTTGGCATTCGTTTAGCCCCAAGTGCAGAATTTCGGTTCCTGGAGTCCATAGGAAGCTAGGGGTTCAGCTAACAGCTTTCGAAATTCAAAAGTTTGAATTGCGACCACTACAGTAAGCGAAAGGTCAAAATGCAAAACGGCTCTAGCTCGCTCGTGTTACGTCATAGAATGGCAATCGACACGTCAGGTGAAAGCTGTCAACGCGTTCTTTCATGCGGCTGCAAAAGTTTTTATACTCCACAAAAAGTGTGGAGTATATAGCATTTGTGTGCGAAATGCAGAACCTTAATATGCTACTTCTTACCAGCAATCAATATTTCCCTGTCTAAGATTTAACCTGGACTGGCATGTGACAGACACTGCCATTCTGAGGCTTTTACCTAACATTTGCTATCAATCTGATTATTCCTGTCTTTTGACCTTAAAATATGCTCATCTTACCAGCAATCATTATTTCCCTGTCTAAGATTTAACCTGGACTGGCATGTGACAGACACTGCCATTCTGAGACTTTTACCTAATATTTGCTATCAGTCTGATTATTCCAGTTTTTTACCTTTAAATATGCTACTTTTTACCAGCAATCAAGATTTTGCTGTCTAAGATTTAACCTGGACTGGCATGTGACAGACACTGCCATTCTGAGACTTTTACCTAATATTTGCTATCAGTCTGATTATTCCAGTTTTTTACCTTTAAATATGCTACTTTTTACCAGCAATCAATATTTCCCTGCCTAAGATTTAACCTGGACTGGCATGAGACAGACACTGCCATTCTGAGACTTTTACCTAATATTTGCTATCAATCTGATTATTCCAGCCTATTGACCTTAAAATATGCCACTTCTTACCAGCATTCAAGATTTCCCTGTCTAAGATTTAACCTGGACTGGCATGTGACAGACACTGCCATCCTGAGGCTTTTACCTAACATTTGCTATCAATCTGATTATTCCAGTTTTTTCACTTTCACAAAGGAGTGACAGACAGGGGAGCGATGACACAGGAGCAATGCAACAACGGGGCAACATGACAAAGGAGGGATGGACAAAGGAGCAACAAGTCAGAATTTGTTTTGTCAGACAGGTGTAATAATTTCGGCGCTCAGATATTGTCGAATGGCACCTTAGGCTATGTCTACTATTCTGTGGCTGATTGACTGCAAAAGGAAGCTTCTATGGACTTTTAATCTTGAATATTCTAGGCGCTCGCAAATACTATTTCATATTGTATTTAGCAAAATCTCACAATTCATATTAATTTAGAATCTATATTACAGTAAATCCGAGTTACAGTAGTAACGTATGTAATGTTTAATGGAACCATTTATGAGCGCCAAAATAATTAGAACTGGCTGACAAAGCAAAGTTCGAGCTGTCGCTCCTTTGTCCATCCCCCTTTGTCATGTTGCCCCTTTTGTTGTGTCGCTCCTTCGTCATCGCTCCTCCGTCTGTCACGCCTTTGTCTGTCACTCCTTTGTAGGTGAACCTTAAATATGCTACTTCTTACCAGCAATCAATATTTCCCTGTCTAAGATTTAACCTGGACTGGCATGAGACAGACACTGCCATTCTGAGACTTTTATCTAACATTTGCTATCAGTCTGATTATTGCAGTCTTTTGACCTTCACAAAGGAGTGACAGACAGGGGAGCTATGACACAGGATCAATGCGACAATGGGGCAACATGACAAAGGAGGCATACACAAAGGAGCAACAAGTCAGAATTTGTTTTGTCAGACAGTTTTAATTATTTCAGCACTCAGATATTGTCGAATGGCACTTAGGCTATGTCTACTATTCTGTGGCTGATTGACTGCAAAAGGAAGCTTCTATGGACTTTTAATCTTGAATATTCTAGGCGCTCGCAAATACTATTTCATATTGTATTTAGCAAAATCTCACAATTCATATTAATTTAGAATCTATATTACAGTAAATCCGAGTTACAGTAGTAACGTATGTAATGTTTAATGGAACCATTTATGAGTGCCAAAATAATTAGAACTGGCTGACAAAGCAAAAGCAAAAGGAAGCTTCTATGGACTTTTAATCTTGAATATTCTAGGTGCTCGCAAATATTATTTCATATTAAATTTCATATTTGATTTAATTAAATATTTAGCAAAATCTCACAATTCATATTAATTTAAAATTTATATTACAGTAAGTCCGAGTTACAGTAGTAACATATGTAATGTTTAATGGAACATTTTATGAGCGCCGAAATAATTAGAACTGGCTGACAAAGCAAAGTTCGAGCTGTCGCTCCTTTGTCCATCCCCCCCCCCTTTGTCATGTTGCGCCTTTTGTTGTGTCGCTTTTTTGTCATTGCTCCTCCATCTGTGTGAACCTTAAATATGCTACTTCTTACCAGCAATCAATATTTCCCTGTCTAAGATTTAACCTGGACTGGCATGTGACAGACACTGCCATTCTGAGGCTTTTACCTAACATTTGCTATCAGTCTGATTATTACAGTAACCTGGACCTTAACCTGGACTGGCTATTTGCTATTAGTCTGATTATTCCAGTCTTCTGACCTTAAAATATGCTACTTCTTACCAGCAATCAAGATTTCCCTGTCTAAGATTTAACCTGGACTGGCATGAGATAGCCAATGCCATTCTGAGGCTTTTACCTAATATTTTGCTATCAGTCTGATTATTCCAGGTTTTTTTCACCCAGCCTCAGCCGGGCGACACCCTATGAGAGCTCGCAGTGCGTGCGTGCGTCCATCTGTGCGTCCGTGCGTGTGTCACACTCTCAGATCTCGGCGTTGGAAAGTCGTAGAGCGGAGATCTTGAGCTCTACGGATAGGTCTCGACTCACTGATCATTCAGATAACAGCTTTCGAAATTCAAAAGTTTGAATTGCAGGCACTACAGTAAGCCGAAGGTCAAAACGCAAAACGGCTCTAGCTCGCTCGTGTTATGTCATAGAATGGCAATCAACACGTCAGGTCAAAGCTGTCAACGCGTTCTTTCATGCGGCTGAAAAAGTTTTTATACTCCACAAAAAGTGTGGAGTATATAGCATTTGTGCGCAAAATGCAGAACCTTAATATGCTACTTCTTACCAGCAATCAATATTTCCCTGTCTAAGATTTAACCTGGACTGGCATGTGACAGACACTGCCATTCTGAGACTTTTACCTAACATTTGCTATCAATCGGATTATTCCTGTCTTTTGACCTTAAAATATGCTACTTCTTACCAGCAATCAATATTTCCCTGTCTAAGATTTAACCTGGACTGGCATGTGACAGACACTGCCATTCTGAGACTTTTACCTAATATTTGCTATTAGTCTGATTATTCCAGTCTTCTGACCTTAAAATATGCTACTTCTTACCTGCAATCAAGATTTCAGGAAAGTTCCCCCCTGCTGGGGGGTAAGGACAGGTGAATTTGTTCGTCCTTATGAAGACTGATGATGAACAGGCTGTGTATCTCAGATGACTTCGGGCCCTCTACTACACGAACAAATTCAGCGTGCTCTGTTCACGCGCACGGAGCTTATCACGTACGCACAACGTACATGCGGCAAACGCACTTTACCACTATTAACACGCGTGTGTGGCTTCAGTGCCTGCCACCGCATCTCACACAACACAATGTCCGCACTCAGTGCAACGTATGCAAGGGTGATGGACCCCATGGCTAACTCCCACTTTGACTGCTCAGCCATGCACGCAAGTAGATGGCTTCACCTGCTAACAGAGCTTCTGGAGATATTAATGTTGGTAAATGCACATTCTGCACTAATGCTGGGTAAGCGTTTTGCAGTGAGTACACAAACGACTAACACAGAAACTCATAATTTAGTGAGAGTTGGGCACCCATATACAGAGCACGCTGAATTTGTCCGTGTAGTAGAGGGCCCGAAGTCATCTGAGATACACAGCCTGTTCATCATCAGTCTTCATAAGGACGAACAAATTCACCTGTCCTTACCCCCCCCCCCCCAGCAGGGGGGAACTTTCCTGAAATACACACCCTGTCCATGTCCACAGAGTGGACACCTTCAGGGGGGGGGGCATAGAGCAGGTTTGCTGAGAGGTGACATAGACAGGTCTGCTTTAAAAGGATTGCTGTTGTAGGTGTGGGGACACGGACAGGTCTGGCCACCGGAGGTTGGATGCACAGACAGGTCTGGCCACAGGAGGTTGGATGCACAGACAGCTATACGACTATACGCATTACGATTTCGTCATAATGCCATTCTGTCACCCACCACCCTTCTAGAATCCACTCACAACACCTCCAATACATATCACAACTCTACAGTTCATTTTGACATTGACTATACGAATTTACGATTTCGTCATAACACCATTCTGTCACCCACCACCCTTCTAGAGTCCACTCTCAACACCTCCAATACATATCACCACTCTACAGTTCATTTCGACATTGACTATATGAATTTACGATTTTGTCATAACGCCATTCCGTCACCCACCACCCTTCTAGTCCACTCTCAACACCTCCAATACATATCACCACTATACAGTTCATTTCGACATCGACTATACGAATTTACGATTTCGTCATAATGTCATACTGTACTCAAAGCGACTTTTGGCACTGCATAACTTTTTAGTGAGACGACTTAGAAAGATGAAATGTTTTACACATTTGTTCACCCTATGGTGGTCTTGGGTGGATCACTTCGATTGGCGCTCCACCATGCACCAGTAGAGCTCGGCCGTCTGGAGCCGAGCCCTGGATCCATACCGATTCTGACTTTTGGGCATGCATATCTCAGGAACCACACAACCTAGGAAGATGAAATGTTTTACACATTTGTTCACCCTATGGTGGTCTTGGGTGGATCACTTCGATTGGCGCGCCAGCGTGCACCACTAGAGCTCGGCCGTCTGGAGACGAGCCCAGGATCCTTACCGATTCCGACTTTTGGGCATGCATATCTCAGGAACCACACAACCTAGGAAGATGAAATGTTATACACATTTGTTCACCCTATGGTGGTCTTGGGTGGATCACTTCGATTGGCGCACCAGCGTGCACCACTAGAGCTCGGCCGTCTGGAGCCGAGCCCTGGATCCGTACCGATTCCGACTTTTGGGCATGCATATCTCAGGAACCACACAACCTAGGAAGATGAAATGTTATACACATTTGTTCACCCTATGGTGGTCTTGGGTGGATCACTTCGAGTGGCGCGCCAGCGCGCACCACTCGAGCTCGGCCGTCTTGAGTGGGACTTGAGCCAAAATTTCGGCCATTTTTTTAATTGGGCGCCACGGCCGCAACACTTAACCGACCCCGTTGATTTTTTAATACAAAAAATGCCATTACTAGACAATTCTAACGAGCCATCAACCACTGTCCTAGCTAGTACCGTTCGCGAGAACGAGGCCGAAAACATGGCAATCAGTACAAGATCGGTTAATTTTTCGACAGTTTTCATTTAATATCTCGGGAACAACTCTACCGATTCGGCTGAAATTTTAGCACAATACTTCTTGTTACTATGAACAACTATGCTGAAAATTTCAGCCCGATCGGTTAAGTCTACCTATATGACGTAGTACTAACCCCTAGTACCCGGAGGCGCACTGGCCTCCGGCCGAACAAATTGGGTTGAGCGCTTACGCTTATTTTACCTAATATTTGCTATCAGTCTGATTATTCCAGGTTTTTTTCACACAGCCTCAGCCGGGCGACACCCTACGAGAGCTTGGCGTGCGTGCGTGCGTCCATCTGTGCGTCCGTGCATGTGTCACGCTCTCAGATCTCGGCGTTGGAAAGTCGTAGAGCGGAGATCTTGAGCTCTACGGATAGGTCTCGACTCACTGATCATTCAGCTAACAGCTTTCGAAATTCAAAAGTTTAAATTGCGGGAACTACAGTAAGCCGAAGGTCAAAACGCAAAACGGCTCTAGCTCGCTCGTGTTACGTCATAGAACGGCAATCGACACGTCAGGTGAAAGCTGTCGACGCGTTCTTTCATGCGGCTGCAAAAGTTTTTATACTCCACAAAAAGTGTGGAGTATATAGCATTTGTGCGCGAAATGCAGAAAATTGGACCGGATGGTGTTCACGCATAAAGCAGCCGATTTGCAAATGGTCTTTTGCGTTGGGTAGGCCTAGTAAGGGGACAACCTGCACGACATATTGGGTCACGCTGCGACAGACGACAGATCGCTCATCACCTCAGCTCACAAGTCTGAAGACGATTCGATCGTTTGTTCGCTGCTGATGGCAAGTGTTCTGTGCGGTTGACCGGTTGCTGCTGACGTTCTCAAGCACATTTGAATGAGACAGATCGCTCACCACCACTGCTCGCAAGTCTGAAGACCATTCAATGGTTCATTTGCACGGCAATTGTTTTGTGTGGTTGATTGCTTGCCGATGACATTCTCAAGCGCATTGAATGATTCTAAACCTTTTTGGTCTAGTGACGACTGATGGAATTGTAAAACAAAAGTTTTCAATGAAGAAAAACAGCAGCAAAATGAATCCTACAGTATGGGGAATTGATCCAGGGATCTCATGATTCATAGTCTGACGCCTTATCCACTCGGCCATTTGCCTTTGTTGTAATGCTTCGCATGGACGCTTTTAAGAGTGTGCATCAATTGCGCCTAGTGTTTAGCATTATGCTGACAGACAATCTGACAAACAGACACCATTAGCCGCTTAATATATAGGATGTAATGTTTAATAGAACCATTTATGAGCGCCAAAATAATTAGAACTGGCTGACAAAGCAAACTTCGAGCTGTCGCTCCTTTGTCCATCCCCCCTTTGCCATGTTGCCCCTTTTGTTGTGTCGCTCCTTTGTCATCGCTCCTCCATCTGTCACTCCTTTATCTGTCACTCCTTTGTACCTTAAATATGCTTAAATATAGGTGAACCTTAAATATGCTACTTCTTAACACCAATGAAGATTTTCCTGTCTAAAATTTAACCTGGACTGGCATGCGACGGACACTGCCATTCTGAGGCTTTTACCTAATATTTGCTATCAATCTGATTATTCCTGTCTTTTGACCTTAAAATATGCTACTTCTTACCAGCATTCAAGATTTCCCTGTCTAAGATTTAACCTGGACTGGCATGCGACGGACACTGCCATTGAGAGGCTTTTACCTAACATTTGCTATCAATCTGATTATTCCAGTTTTTTTTACCTTTAAATATGCTACCTGTTACCAGCAATCAAGATTTCCCTGGGTAAGATTTAACCTGGACTGGCATGAGACAGACTCTGCCATTAAGAGGCTTTTACCTAACATTTGCTATCAGTCTGATTATTCCAGTCTTTTGACCTTCACAAAGGAGTGACAGACAGGGGAGCGATGACACAGGAGCAATGCGACAACGGGGCAATGTCAGTTACAATGTCTTTACAATGTCAGTCAGAATACAAACTCAACTTTTTAATACCGAGCTTGTTTGACCTTTAAATATGCTACTTCTTACCAGCAATCAAGATTTCCCTGTCTAAGGTTTTGAAGTTTGAATTTCAGTTGTTTGAAGTTTGAATTTTGGGCGTCGGGTCGACTTTGCCAATATTATACTCGATTTCGGGGTTTTCGGGGGCGCTGATTACGAATTTGGCATTCGTTTAGCGTTTAGATGCTGTTTAAGCGTACCTATGACGAATTCGCATGCTACCGTACCCCAAGTGCAGAATTTTGGTTCTACGAGTCCATAGGAAGTTAGGGGTGTTGTATGTCGATTCTGGGGTATTCTGGGATGTAGATCACGAATTCGGCATTAGTTTTGCGATTGGGGGTGTCAGGAGGCCACAACAGGAGAGGAGTCACCGTGCGTAGGAGTTCAAATTTGTGGAGTATACTGCGTCCCCCGGACGACTTGCCTGGTTTATTTTAGACCTTTGGGCTACTGTAACTCGCGAGATTCAAACTTTTGAATCTCGGCTTCTCTAAGCGGAATGATCAGTGAGTTGGGACCTATCCATGGAGCCCAAGATCGTCTCTCTGCGACGCAAGATGAGCGAGTTAGAGCCGTTTTGCGCATTTGGACCTTCGGGTTACTGAAACTCGCGAAATTAAAATTGTTGAGTTTTGACAGATGGGAGAACAAATGATAATTGAGTCGATAGCTATCTAATAAGCTCGAGATCGTCCCTCTACGACGTTGGTTGAGCGAGTTAGAACGATTCTAGCGTTGAAATGTCGATATGTCGATGGCGTTTTCCACGTTGCGTGCTTGCGTAATTGAAAAAAACTTTCGCAACCACATGAAAGAACGCGTCGACAGCTTTTACCTGACGTGTCGATTGCCGTTCTCGAATGATCAGTGAGTCGAGACCTATCCGAGTGAGTCGAGAAATTTGAATCACCCTCAGACGTCCGGGAAATAATTTGACACGATGTCTCCAGTGTACAGCTTGATCTTGTCGTTCAACGTTTCGTCTGGCGTGTACTCGTCAGCTCCTGAAAAGCGCAATCGACCCGAGTAATCCACAGTATGCACATTGACAACTGATCATCCTTATTAAGAACACAATTTCTTGTCAAACTGGTACCCATGTAGTCATGTCAACTTCAAAATAGTCTAATCATCACAAACTTGACGAAGCGTGGAGCCGCTGTCTGTCTGCCATCTGTGGCCAGGACAGAATTTCAGAAATGCGAGCGCTCTCGTCGCTGCCAGAAGCCACAGCCTGGCCACCAGAACCTCGGTAGGCCATCAGCGCCACCTTTTGAAAAAGCTAAACAAAGATTCACTTTTTATACTCCACAAAAAAGTGTGGAGTATATAGCGATTGTGCGCGAAACGCAGTAATTTGGATCGGATGGGGTTCGCGCGTGAAGCGGCCGATTTGCAAACGGTCTTTTGCGTTGGGTAGGCCTAGTAAGTGGGCAGGGTGGACACCAAACGGGGTCACGCTCCGGGACCCCGTTGGCGGGAAATTCAAAAATTTATTTTTTCAAAGTACTGGAAAATGGGTTGAGCAAGGTAGAACTCGAGAAAGTTGCATATAATGGTATATACTATCTTTTGATATGTTGTAGTACTCGATAGGGCCGAGGGTGCAAAAAAAGAATTGGATCGCTGCGGGACCCATTTTGGCGCCAAATTTGAAAAATTCGCGATTTTTGGCCCCGGGTCGACTTTGACGGGCTGCTGTGCGCGCTAGGTAGCAGCTAGAGCGGCGAGACCACTCTTGTTGCTCCTTCCCAGATGTCCTCTATCGAATGAGCCATGAACGGAGAAAATCGCGCGAAACACAAAAAACTTTCTTACACTGCGACTTTTTCGACTCCGGGGTCGAAAATTGCGATTTTCGCATTTCGGCGTCTATAGCGCTCGAATGCGTCGCCGAATCGTTCCAAAAGTGGTTTCAAACGATTCTACGCTTAAATCTGGTCTAGAAAAGTGTTTTGGAAAATTTTTCGAAGCTACAGTATCCCTGCCGCGTCCGCTTGAATTGTGTGTGCCAAGTCAACTTTTGCGATATTATGCTGGATTTCGGGGTTTTCGGGGGCGCTGATTACGAATTTGGCATCCGTTCAGTGTATAGATGATGTTTGAACGTACCTATGACGAATTTGCATGCTACCGTACCCCAAGTGCAGAATTTCAGTTCCCGGAGTCCATAGGAAACTAGGGGTGTTGTATGTCGATTCTGGGGTATTCTGTGATGTAGTAGATCACGAATTCAGCATTGCTTTTGCGATTGGGGGTGCCAGGGGGCCACACCAGCCGAGGAGTCATCGTGCGTAGGAGTTCAAATTTGTGGAGTATACTGCGTCCCCCGGACGACTTGCCTGGTTTGTGGAGTATAAAAATTGGGAACAAACACATTTAACGGGATGCAACACTTGTTGGTTTCTGTGCCCCCGTCAGCTAAAACAATCACGCGGAGTGCCTATCTGACACTCAAGGAGTGTCACGTATCACTTGTCTATACTGAGACGGCAGAGACGGCACTAAACCGAGACGGCATCCGCGCCAAATCATACTGTAGCCGCGTCGGTTCAAATAAGGCAGTAATATTACAAATAGGCGGCACGCAAACTGCCGCGAATACTAAAAGACGCTCGACAGTTAATTAGTTGGCGCGTTGACTGAGATACTGTAGCTCTGAAAATTATTCAACGCTTAGACAAAAGTTCTAGGCGTATTCCTGAAATTTTGGGCGTTAAGGCGTAATTTACGCAAAAAACCCAGAGCGCTTCTCCATCTACTTTACCTCCTGCTCAGGCCTGTCGTGCCCCCTCAGGCGTCATACTCAGGCATGGATCCAGGGGGGGGGGGGGGGGGGCCCAGGTGGCCCGGGCCCCCCCTAGAGCCCGGACTGTAGTACTGGGCGGGCCCTTGAAAATTGGAAGTAAAGGCCCACAAACGTAAAAATTTCGCCTGCGGCGCTTAGAAATGGCATGATTTTCGCCTGCGGCGCTTAGAAATGGCAAAATTTTCGCCTGCGGCGCTTAGATATGACAAAATTTTTGCCTGCGGCGCTTAGAAATGGCAAAAATTTCGCCTGCGGCGCTCAGATATGGCGTGATTTTCGCCTGCGGCGCTTAGAAATGGCAAAAATTTCGCCTGCGGCACTTAGGAATGGCAAAATTTTCGCCTGCGGCGCTTAGATATGACAAAATTTTTGCCTGCGGCGCTTAGAAATGGCAAAAATTTCGCCTGCGGCGCTCAGATATGGCGTGATTTTCGCCTGCGGCGCTTAGAAATGGCAAAAATTTCGCCTGCGGCACTTAGGAATGGCAAAATTTTCGCCTGGGGCGTTTAGAAACGGCAAAATTTTCGCCTGCGGCGCTTAGAAATGGCAAAATTTGTGCCTGCGGCGCTTAGAAATGGCAAAAATTTCGCCTGCGGCGCTCAGAAATGACAGATTTTCGTCTGTGGCGATTAGAAATGGCAAAAATTTCGCCTGCGGCGCTATTTAAAAGAATTTCTAAAAGTGTATACATTTGGGCCCCCCCTACAGAAAAATCCTAGATCCGTGCCTGGTCATACTGCACAGTCTGGAGCAGTGGCGGATCAGGATTGATTTTGAAATAGGGGGGGGGGGGGCGGAATTTTTTAGGCCACGCGGGGGGGGGGGGGGGGGCAAGGGGGTTCGAGGTGCTATGAAAGTACGTCAAAAAATTTGCGCCGCTGGCAAAATTTTTTGACAATTTTACGTTCAAAGCTGCGAAACTGCTTAGAAAAGCGCCGCACGCAAAAATGTTTGCCGATTTGGTTTGGTGAACAGTAAAGTGAACTTTGTACACATCATTGGCCGCATCTGGAGAAAGTGTCTTGAGAACGTGTTCTATAATCCAAGTGCAGCTATCCCCACGATACGGTTGTCTGTACAGCTGATCTGAAGCTCAGTGATATCGCTGCGTTCGCTATATGCTATCGGCATGATACGACGCCGTTTATCTGATGTTTCCTGCCTGTGTGAAAACGTCGCATCCAACAAACAAACTTGCCAAAAGTTTGGCGCGGTTGTTCGTCATAGCGAATTCCTTTTGGCGCATGGCATTTCTATTTCCGCGTACACATTCGTCATAATAAAATTAAATTATAAAATTTCGACCCTGGTACCCAATTTGTATCTGGCCAAATTTGTAACTGGAACTGTGACTAAATTTGAAACTCGGCAGTAGGTGCTCCAAATCGCAAAACAATCAACGGATTCGTGTTCAGCGTCGTCGAAAACCCCCTAAACAATGGAAAACTCAATTTCGACAACTCTGTCCCAGTAAAACTCGCACAATTTCGTTAAAGTTTTCGCTCCAATGCTCTACGAGGCGTCGAGCGCAATTTAGCATTTTTTCTAGCCTTCTCAGTATTCTGTCATGTCTGTCATCTTGCTTTAGAAAACAGGCGGGTTGCAGTTTTAAAAAGTTGAGTTACAGTAGTGCCGTCTCGGTTTAGTGCCGTCTCTGCCGTCTCAGTATAGAAAATGCCCAAAGCTCAGGAACAACGCTTTTGTCCAATTTCCACTTCCGCTCACCGATCGCTAATCTCCGGTCAATTCTTCAAAATACTGCCTCGTAATGAACGGAACCAGGTAAGAAGATGCCATGTCATCGGCGTCTATCATTTGGCCTATCACCGATGAGATGGTAGCGAGTAGCCAATGGCTACATGCTACGTCTAATAAGCCCCGCCCCTTTTCTGTGCGTAATTATCGCGTAGCCGTACAGTATCGGAGCCTGATTCCCTCTCTTTCGACTCTTCTCTACGGGTTGCAGCTATGGATTCCTTGTGGCTGTGTGCGCCTTTTGGCTCTAGATAGTGGTGCGTTCTTGATACACCTCTTGCTCTTGTTGCTTCTTCGTCTAGGGGTTGTTTTAGACGACATGAGCGGCCGCTGGGTGAGTTGTGCCGGAAAACAATGCGGTCGCGACAGTCGGACTGCCGAATGCTAGGTAAAACAGAAATGATTCTCAGAGTCGAGGGAGGTGCTACCTAGAAAAATAAGACAATTCATGTATTGTAAACTGGCGGGTGAATCGTTCCCCTATTGGCTTCGCCTGTGATCTCGAGGTTCCGGTTGTGCGAGTTGTTGGTGAGTTTTTGCTTCCTTCAATTTCGTATGACTCACAATGGTTGTGGCCATAGGTGCAGGCGGGGGTGGGGGCGGGGAACTGCCCCCTCTGGGCATGACCCTCAGGAAATTTTTCCGGAGACCCCCCCCCCCCCCTGACATCCGAAATTCGGAAAAAATCCTGAAATTTCGGAAATTTTCTTGTATTTTTGGTAGTTTTTGGTCCTATTTTGTCCAAATTTTCGCCTGCGGCGCTATACTTTGTCTATTTATGCACAAACTAGCGTGTTTTTGACCAAAACAAGGCGTTTTTAGGCGCATTTTGGCCATTCTAAATTGAAATTCCGGGTGCCGGGTCCCCCCCCCCAATTTTCCTTAAGAAGGACCCTCCCTCCCCCCCCCCTGGCATCCGGGTGGCCTGTACCTATGGTTGTGGTTGCTTTCCTGTTTGTTTCTCTGCAGAGTTATTGTCGTTCATTCATTTCTATCCTCAGTTTGTGTTATACAGTAGGTGACGGCACCATAGGTGCGATCCAGAATTGGGCCAGGGGGGGGGGGGGTCTTTGGGGTTTTGGGGGGGGGGGGGTCTCCGGATCAGGAATCCGTTTCCTGATCGATCGGCTCAAAATGGGGGGGGGGGGTAGACAAATGTACCAAAAAAGTGCCAAAAATTTTTTGGCTATTTTGGCCCTATTTTGATGCGAAATTCCTAGAAAATGGCCAAAATTACGCAAAAATAGCGCCGCAGGCGAAAATTTTGACCAATTTTGGACTGATTTTGGGAAAATTTCCTTAATTTTTCCGGCTTCCTCTGGGTAGGGGGGGGGGGGGGGGTCCGGCGAAAATTCCTAGGGGGGGGGGGGGGGGTATCCGGAATTCCCGTCCGGATGGCCAAGGCTAGGGGGGGGGGGGGATACCCCCCCCCCCCCCCCCCCCCCCCCCAATCGCACCTATGGACGGCACACTACATAGGTAAAGGTACTGGGCACTGCTTGCAGAACAGAAGTAGAGGTACCGTACAACTGCAGTATCTTTTATCGCCCTTGGTTCGTTGTTGAGATGACGCAAACTGACGGAACTGGTTACTTAGTTCTAGCAGTAGCAGCAACAGAAAGTCGAGTCGCATCTCGTCTCTTTACTTGGTCGTTTCTCTGTCTTGTTTGTTGGCTCGTTACACCCTTTTCCTTCCCAAGAGTCTTTTGTTTCTGAATCGTTGTATTGACGACCGCGACCTGAGGAGCTGAGATGCTGCTGTTGCGCCTTCGGGAAGACAAGGGCTCGCTGACGGCGCAGACTACGGCGCAAGTCAAGACGGACCCCTCTCAGCAGGGAACCTCGACGGGCGACCAAATCCGGTTGGTAGACGAGCGAGGAGCCGGCTGTGGGGCTGCCGCTGCGCTGCTATGTCTGCAACTGCTGCCGCCGTTGGTGTCGTCGGCGTGCTCCCCTTCGTTCGTAGTGTTGGGCATCGTGCTTCTCTGTGTCGTGTCGTGCCGTTGTCCGCCGCTCCGTTTTGTTACCGTAGTAGTTGCCGCGCTCGTGACGATGCAGCTGCGCAACCGTGCGCGACGCTGCGTTAGAAAGCGAATACACGCCTTCCTTCTCTACGTCTTCCAGACGGACGAGCGCCTTCGGCTGGAAGACCAAGTCCTGCCCCACTCCATCGGGTCTTCCGGGGGTTGGGATGGCTACTGGAGGAGGCGGCGGCGGCGGTCGAGGCATGTCTTCTGCCTCGGCCAGCACGGCCACGCCCAACGCCGGCGGCGGCGTCCTCATGGTGGGGCCGAACTTCAAAGTCGGTCGCAAGATTGGCTGCGGCAACTTCGGCGAGCTGCGCCTGGGCAAGAACCTCTACAACAACGAGCACGTGGCCATCAAGCTGGTGAGAGATGATTGTGGATTGAGGCGGGCCGACGGAAGCGGTAGTTTTCCAGTCGACGCGCCGAATGAAGCGTCCTATCGGCCGGCCTTCTCGCCTGCTTGTGTGGCGCCCCAGGGGCGCCGTGTGGAGAACTACCGCATCCACACCCGTTGGTTTGCCTCGTAGCGAATGCTTTCCGGTTCTAATTGATTTCTCGTTGTTTGACAGGAGCCGATGAAGTCGAAGGCGCCCCAGCTCCACTTGGAGTATCGGTTCTACAAGTTGCTCGGCCAAGCGGGTGGGTCGTTCGTTCGTCCTCCTTCCCTCTGCCTTCCTTCCTCTTCCAATCCCCCTTTCATTCATCCCCCCTGCCAGTGCCACTCTTGCCGCTCTCGAGAGGGACTCGTGCTCGCCTCAATGCGTCGCGCTTCCGCTCGCGTTGAGCCAATCCCAGTCGCCGCCGCCGCTCCGCCTTTGGTATCGACAGCCGGCCGCTGTCACCGTGTGGTCGGCGGTCTAAGCTCGCGCCGGCAATCCTTCTAGCCAGAAGCTGGTCTCTGGCGAGCTCCCAGGGAACCCGCCAGGATTAGGGGTTCGCGAACGAACGAACGCAAGTGACAAGTCAGGGCAACGCTTGGGTGTCTAGGTTGGGCGGCGCGGCGATTATCATTCATATCATCCACCGGTTGGAATTGGAAGTAGTAGTGGAGGTCGCCGACGGTCGTCTCCCATTCGCTAAGAAGCATTAGCTGGTTAACTGGGTAGTCTCAATCTTTCCCGCCCCTTCTGCGGCCGTCCCATCCCATCCATTTCGGTCGTTCGTTCCCACGTGTAGCCGCCTTAGCCAGCGGCAGCGGCGGGGCCCGTTCCGGCGCTTGTCAGTTCGCTTGAAGAACTCGTTTCTGGCCCCCTTGGGGCGACAGACAACGCGGCGCCCTTTCGCCGTGGCGCGCGCGCGCCAGCGCTCGCTTGTTTTTTGGCGACCGGGCTTCTGGAAAATGGAAAGCGGGGGGTGGGGCAGGATTTGTTTTGATGGACGCAGAAAGACGCGACGCAGCACGTCAACAGGAAATACAAATTGCAATGCAGCGTACCATGCAGAGTAGTGGGCATTCAGAGGGCGTGCCCTTGGTCCACTACTTCGGCCCGTGCGGCAAGTACAACGCGCTGGTGATGGAGCTGCTCGGCCACTCACTCGAGGACCTCTTCGACCTCTGCGACAGGAGGTTCTCCGTGCGCACCGTCTGCATGGTCGCCATGCAGCTGGTAGGGCTGCCCTCTGGAAGCGGTTATAGTCCCTACTGCTCTCGACATGGCGCCGTTGCGCTTGCAGATCCGGCGGATCGAGTACGTCCATAGCAAGCACTTGATCTACCGCGACGTGAAGCCCGAGAACTTCCTGATCGGGCGCAGTTCCACGCGTCGGCAGCACCTCATGCACATCATAGACTTTGGCCTGGCCAAGGAGTACATTGACTGTGAAACAGGTCGGCCAGCTGCTGGACGCTTCGGACGTATGTAGAACGGGAGTGAATAGTCCTGTACTTCAGGCAAGCACATTCCCTACAGAGAGCACAAGTCGCTGACGGGCACGGCGCGCTACATGTCTATCAACACTCACTTGGGGAAAGGTGAGACAGAGTCCGTGACGATTTGCCGTCATGGTTCTGTTCTGGATGGTTCAGTGCAGTTTTGTCCCAGTGTAACCATTTGCAGCTCACGCGTGTGCGAGAATGTGTTCTGCTTTAGAGCAGAGTCGGCGGGACGACCTGGAAGCCCTGGGCCACATGTTCATGTACTTCCTTCGCGGAAGTCTTCCCTGGCAAGGTCTCAAAGCGGACACGCTCAAGGAGCGCTACCAGAGAATTGGAGACACCAAGCGCTCCACCCCAGTAGAGCTCCTCTGCGAAGGCTTCCCTGGTGGGCGCTCTCTGTGGAGCACTGTAGGTACCGTACTTTACCGTACCGTACTACAAGCACCACAAGCAAGAGCGCCGTTGCAGAAGAGTTCGCCCAGTATTTGCGCTACGCCCGCCGGCTGGACTTCTTCGAGTCGCCCGACTACGACTACTGCTACAGTCTCTTCGAGATGGTTCTCAACCGCATGAACTGGACATACGACTACGAGTTCGACTGGAGGGCCAAGCTCAATCAGGCGGTGCGTCGTCGCTCGACTCTCTCCCTCTCTCGCTACCAACCCCCCTTCCTCTCCGTTTGCGATACCTCCCCACCCCCCCCCCCCCCCCCCATCCACTACCCCCCCCCCCACACACACGGAGTTGGTTGCATCGAAGAAGCTTTGGATTCGCGTTGCAGCAGACGCCGACGTCGACGGCGCCCAACGCCGAGTTGAACAAGGAGAATCGCGGCGGCGGCGCGGGGGGCACCGGTCGCGCCGTGCGCCGCTCCGGAGACTCGGCGTTGCGCGGCCAGCGCACCGAGCTCCAACCGAACCTGGGCACCCTGGAGCAGAATCGCCTGCACGGCTCCACGCAGGTCGCATATGAATGCTGAGAAGACACTTGGCGCCTTCGTCGATATTCCTTCTTTTCCTTCAGGTGATCAATTCTCACACGGGCGAGATCTTCGGCATCGAAGAGACGACTCGCTCCCAGCAGCCCATTCAGCCTGGGGACACCACAGCCGCCGACTTGACCAGCGAAGTCAAGTGGGTTGATATGTGGCTGTGATTTAGCCGACGACACACCAACTCCCTTCGCGGCTCATTACTGAGCTCCTATGACGTGCGCCTTCCGACCTCGTGTTTCCACCGCAGGTGCTGCTGCTTCCGCCGTCGGCGACGGAAGGTGCCCCAGCCGAAGTAAGCGCCCTTCGCCCTCTTCCGTCGCCCGAACTGATTGGTCGCTGCAGTGCACAGACACACACAAACACGCACGTTGCATTTCAACCTGAGACTGGAGGACTGTTGGTCCGTTTGCGTCCTACTCTGGCCTCTACTTTGTGACAAGGGATGCCAAATGGACGACGGGCGAGAATCGGCCGGCTTCTCCGTCGACTACCGCTTCCCTTGTGGTCGCCCTGCCTGTCCCGTCCTCCTTCTCTGTCTTCGATTTCTGTGCGCAATTCCGCCCTTTCATTGTAAGTACGGTACAGGGTGGGCAAAAAGCAAACCGTGCAGACATTTGGTTTGGATATTGGCGCTAATATCGACTACAGAGGGACAATTCGCACGAAGGGGGAGGGGTGTGGAACCCTGTTTTTGCCCAGCCATATATAGAATTGATACCATTGATACGACGGCGTACTCGCGCGAGAGAAACTCTACCACCGCGTTAGGTTCAGCAGAAGTTCGTGCGCCGTGTGACGGGATTGGGTACCGTGGTATGCTTACGCCGATACTGACGTTTGCTGGCGACACTACAAGGTGTGTGATGATTATTACCTTATTATGCCTACCCGACTCTCTCTGTCTCCTTCCGCCAACTGTTGATGAAAGGTATACTCTGTGGACACGGAACAGTGCTTGGCAAATGCACAACACACAAAACTGGAAATGGTGGCGAGTGAGAGATTGAAGGGATTGTTCCCGCATACTTTCAAGATTGTCAAGTTGCTTCGGTTGACGCCTGAATTACGGTAATCGATTACGGTAAATTGCTATGGCTAGAGAATGGAGTAGTCTGCTCTGCTAGTGAGTAAGTGCCGCCGCATGAACATCCGATACCGGTCCATTCGCGGCCGGTACGCGCGCTCTGCTTTGTTTATTCGCTGCGTCAGTCCGCCGGTTTGGCAACTGGACGTCGAGCCAGCTTTCTCAGTTCCTTGACGTTGCCGTATTTCTTGTAGAGTGGCTTAGGAACTCGATAGTGCGAGAGCTGGCGTTTTACGAAGAAACGTCATGAAGAGTGCGCACGACTCGTCTTTACATCGGTTACGGTACCCGGTGATGTTAGGTCATTGTAGGTGCCTGCCGCGCTGTGAAGTGAATGAGTGGTCGCCGCCAAACGAAACTGTTCAGAGAAAATATTCTTTACCGTCTCAGTCTCAGAAGGGAAGGATGGCTGCTCAACAAGGCGCCAGAGGGGTGGGCCCGACAGGAACTCCGCAGAAGACCTTCCAGTTCAAGCTGGTACTCTTGGGAGAGAGCGCAGTGGGTGCGTGACTTCGATTGCTGCGTTTGGCATCGAGCTTTGGTGTGGCAGCCAATGCTCTGCTGCATGACGCGCAGCGCTGAATTGAGTGCTTGTACTACGTGTGTCTTTGGCAGGCAAGTCGTCGCTGGTGCTGAGGTTCGTCAAGGGTCAGTTCCACGAGTACCAGGAGAGCACGATCGGCGCCGCCTTTCTCACGCAGACCGTCTGCCTTGACGACGTCACCGTCAAATTCGAGATTTGGGACACGGCCGGACAGGAGAGGTCGGCTTACGAGCAGTGCACAAGCTTTTCCAAATTTGTCTGCTGGACGACAGCTCTGTTCTCGTGTGTGCAGGTACCACAGTCTGGCGCCCATGTACTACAGAGGAGCGCAGGCGGCCATCATCGTCTACGACATCACCAACCAGGTCTGGACTGTCTTATTTCAGCGCATACTGGTCTGGCAGCTGACGTTGTTCTATGGTGCGCCTCTTACTGCAGGATTCCTTCGCGAAGGCGAAGAACTGGGTGAAGGAGCTGCAGCGTCAGGCGTCGCCCAACATCGTGATCGCTCTCTCGGGCAACAAGGCCGACCTCGCCAACAAGCGCGTTGTCGAATACGAGGTTGGCGCTTCTCTTGCTTCCTTTCATGTTGTTACGACATTCCTGGTCGTCCTTGAGGTGGAAGGAGTTGTGTAGTCGATCCACCTTCTGCTGTACTTGTGGTAGCGTAGCGCTCTCTTTAGGAGGCGCAGGCCTACGCAGAGGACAACGGCCTTTTGTTCATGGAGACCTCGGCCAAGACGGCCATGAACGTCAACGACATCTTCTTGGCCATCGGTGAGCAGAGTAGGCTTCAGAATGGCGCTCTGCCCGTCCGCGAGTAGCCGACATAATAACAACATAGGCGCTTTGTGTTTTGCCGAGAGGAGAGCATTCGTAGACGCTCCATGAGCATACGACGCTTGTTGCAGCGAAGAAGCTGCCCAAGTCGGAGACGGGCGCCGGAGGGCCCACGCAGCAGGGGATGCGCGTCACCGAGCAGGCGCCGACCGGTCAACAGAAGCAGGGCGGGTCTTGTTGCAAGTGATCGGTCAGGAGTGTGCTTTGTCCCGGGGTACACACACGAGGAGCTAGACGACGCCTGTCCTGTAGGCGCGCAAAATTAGTGGGTCGTTCGAGTATCGGCTGCGGTTAGATCCGTGGCTGGTTGCTCTGAATCGAGCGCCCAACCGATACTCGGGTGCGTTGGCACTTGCGCACCCTTTTGCGCGCTACTTCCATTGGTTTGCACGCCTACCGGATAGGCATTTGAGCTACTCGTTTGTGTACCCTGAGGTTTCCCGTTCCGTGTCGTGGTTCGAGTTCGTTTCGTTAACCGCCTAAGAGAGTAGTGCGCTTGACTCGAAATTATGCCAAATTCCATTGGGGTTTCATCTGAACGGCGAACGAAGCGCCTACGCCGTCAAGCGCACACACCGTTGCACACGCGTGTTATTGAGTTCTTGTGATAATTTGGGCGGCGTTTCAGCGCCGTGCGGTTTCGCGTGTTCGCTTCGGTTATTACTCGAGTGCTGCATCGTGGAAGATTTTGTTTCTGCCGTTGCTACGGTACCCGCCGTCGCTCGTTCTTCTCTGCCTAGCGTTTTGGGTCGTCTTTGTTATCTTACACGCGTATGATGATGAAGCACTGCTATCCACAGTTTACACTGCGTTACGTTGCACACACATTGCCAATTGCGATATATCGCCTTCTGGAATAAACCTACACGCTTGGCTAGTTTGCTTCTGATAGACGTTGACATGGGACGCTGCAGCTTCCCCCGATTCTATATGGGCGCAGTTCTTTTGGGCGAGAAAATCTGTTGGAATTGTATTTTGCGACCGACGAAGCCGGCGTGCAGGCGATATTTGCATCGCTTTCGCGTTGCTGGCTGCCATGCTCCTGTGAGAGGTCACCGCCGTAACCCCTGTAATCCTCAGTCTCGTGATTTGGCGACCATGGGAGAAGAAACGAAGGATGCGCTGAGTTTCGCGGATGCAATGAAGCGTCTGCGGGCCTTCCACTGGTACTGGGGGCCTATCGGCTGGAGGGAGGCGGAGCGAATTCTGGGCCCGAAGCCGGCCGGCGCCTTCCTGGTCAGGGATTCGACCAGCGCTCGCTACATCTTCAGCATCAGCTTCAAGACGACCGACGGAAAGGTCAACCACGCACGACTGCCCCTCCACGCAGGTGAAGAAGAGCTTTGTGCGGAGTGGAGTTTACACTATACATTTCCTTCGAGGGGAGCTCGTAACTGAATATTGTGTACTACGTCAAGCATCGTGATGATTGGCACTGGATGGAGCAAGCCGTTTCCTTCCTGACTTCCAGGTCGCTACTGCCTGGGCGGGCCCGGCTCTCTCCTCTCCTCGGACACGGTGGTGGAACTGATCGAGAAGGCGGTGGTGGAGTCGAAGGAGGACCGACTGCACCTGCTGATGTACAGCAAGGACCGCCTGGAGGACCACAGTCAGATCCGCCTCCGACAGCCCGTCTCGCGCCTCTCCGTCATGCCCTCTCTCAAGCACCTCTGTCGCTTCGCCCTCGTGACCAGACTGCAGAGTTGGGAGGACGTCAAGAGACTGGAGCTGCCAAACGGCCTCACCAGCTATCTGATGGACGAGAGATTCGTGGCAGAGGTTCCACCACCGCCGCCCAACGCATAGCGTGGTGTACGCCAGATTAGCCAGCCGTCTGTGTGTGACGAGCTGTTTACCCTGTCGCCACGCTTCTCGAGGCACTGTGATAATACGCTATATGTATGTACAACCAAGGACTTACTGTGTTCACCGCTGCGGTTGACTTTACCGCCTTTGCGGCTGTTTGATCTCCAACCTGTATCTGTCCTTTATGCTAATATGTTAATGCGGCCATGTAGACGCTGCGGTCCGAATGTTTGATTCGAACCAAACCATGCACGAATCGTTCGGTTTCGCCAGCAAAATTATTTTGCGATTGCATTGGTGTTGATCCCTCCGTGGAGTTGTAGACCCCTCCATCACATCACAGCAAAGCATTATCAGATTTCTCTGGACGTCCTCGTCTGCTGCAGCTGGCAAGCCTTGAGGCACAGTAGCACGATCAGAATGTAGAGTGGGGCGAAGGTCCAGAAGTGGCCCATGGTCGGCCTCTGACTTCCGCTGACCAGTCTCCAGCAGACGAGAGCTTCGAACTGCGTCAGCAGCACCAGCGGCAGGCCGTTGGAGACGAGGCGAACCGCTGCCGGCTTCAGGCCGGCGCTCGAGGACGCGAGCCCGCCCCCGTGGTGGGAGGAGACGGCCTGACGGAGGAAGAGCAAGAAGACGAAGTAGAGATCGAGGGCGCAGGCGAGAAGGGAGGGCGCCATGACCAGGCGCCAGTCCAGGGCTCCCAGAGAGAAGAGGTCGTCGACGCGCAGGGCGAAGAGGACGCTGCTGCAGAGCAGACCGCAGAGGTGGAAGCAGACGTCGACGGACGTCACGCCCAGCCACCGACACGCCTCCTCCACCGACAGTAGGGGCATGCTCTTCTTCTCTTCTAGCTACCGGACCTCAGAAAGTCAGGGCAACATTTACCACAACCTCTGGTTCGCTTAGCATACTCCCCCAGTCTCCACCTCAAGAAACTTGTCTATACCAGATAACTTCGTCGACTTCCGCGTTCGGATCCGGCCTATGCCGGCATATTTCATCTAGCAGGCGCTTAGCGTAAATAGGTCGACACCAAGAGTTTTCCAATCGAGAATTCGACACATACGATCCATTTTAGCTCGCGTAGTGATACTGTACCAGGTTAGTTTGAGGTTCTGTTTGTAGTATAGGTTCCTTCACGCGTGTGTTCATATGTGCACTTGCTGTCATGGGTCATCTGCTCAATTGCAAAAGGCGGAGAAACAACACATAATTCAGAACCGTTTCGTGGTTGTTAACGCGTGAGCATCCGGACATGCCTAAGTAGAAATTGCCGCCCGTTGTACACACAAAAACATCAGAAGTAGCACTGCAACAGTTCTCCCTCTTCTTCGAGGAGAGGCGGCACTCGGGCCGGCGACGATCGATCATTCGTGCTATATCGAATCCGACGGGAACTGCGAGGTGTCGGGAAATCTGCGAGATGCATATCACGTACCGATCGATCAAATAACAACTGGGCCACCTCCCGTGCTGTTATCGCCGTTGTTCCACGGAGGACGGACTCCTTCCTACCCAGCTACCCACCCACTAATCTAAGATCGCGAGGCAGACATCGTTGTTGTTTGACCGGAATGACCGATCGGTGTCTCCGTCGAGAGGTGCTGGACTTCGTCATAAATCGCCAACGACTCCGGCCGGCGCCCGGTCGACAACGACGGCGACAACTGGCCCACCTTTCGAATCGCTCGTCCGTCTTCTATGGACGACGCCTGTCAGCGCTGGGCGGCGCCAATAAAACTCGTCATTGTGCCCGCCCCAACGCCGGTTGTGTTTTTAGAGGCGCAGCAGCAGCGAGCGCGTTCCGCCCATCCCATCGAGGAGCTTCCTCCTCGGCTCAGTTGTTCTTCCCGTTCGAATGGGCGCCAGTTCCCAGCTCCGGCCTCGCTCGTTGTCGTCGTCGTCGTCTTCCTGCGGCGAACCGTCCATTGTTCGCGGCAAAGCCATCATCCGCGCCCAATTGACTCCGGCCGCCCTTCGCTGGTTTTGTAGGCGCGCGCCCCCTCGCGCCGGTTGAAATCTCCCGCAGCCACTCTTGCGACAATAGCACGGGGCTTAGCGCCCTCCCAGCTACAGTAGCCCGTACCTAAATGCGCTTTCGTAGGCGCGCCGCGCAGAGTGCGCATTTCTCTGATATGAACTAAGACAACTTTGCGTACCCAGCCGCCGATTGATGAAACCTTCCCCCAGAGCATGATTGCGATTCTCAAGGTCATACGGCTTTCCAACAAAGAAAGCCTCGGCTTCTACCACTGTCATTCGACCACCGCCGATTGGTAGCGTACTGTAGGCGCCCCGCAGTCTGGTGGGCGACCCAAGCTCGCGGCAGTCAGAGGTCGCCGTCGCCGCCGCATTCGTTGGCCTAGGGGATCGCGGCATGCCGTCTGCCTGTCCTATGTATGAAGAGGAGATGGCGACAGCACATGGTCGTATTCTCGCCCGGCGCTGTGTACACATAATCTATAGGCAGAGAGATATCGCGGCGCGTCAAGCCGCTTGATGGTCAGGGGGTGGTCAACGCCAGTTGTTAACCTTGGCTGGAATTGTGGTCGCCGCACGGGCGGTGGTATATGGGGGGAGGTCCCGCCGAATGATCACTTGCTCTCTTCGCGACCCCAGAGGGAGATAGAGAGAAAGAGTGACCTCGCCAGCGCGCGCCAGCCTTATTTCTGACCGTGTGGAGTGTAGAGTGGACAGACAGCACACTCGACTTCCTGCCGCCGCAGAAGTTACATACAAAGTTGACATGAGCCGGCAGAATTGAATGTCCTGGAACGGTGGCCGCCTGGCAAGTTGCTTACCGTGTCTGCCGTTATCTGTTAGACTCTGTATAGGCGGCTGCTGTGGCACCTCCGACCAAGGTTCGGTTTTGCCGGTTTGTTTGGCTCTTGTGATGGGTCGTCAGTAGTCTTTCGCTCCCCCCCCCCCCTTTTCTAAAAGTGTTCGCCTCTCCCTCGCTGTCGTTTGTTTATAAAACCGTCCCTGGCTTGGGACCGGCAACCTAATCCTTTGTGCCGCCTTACTTATGTCTCTCCGGGTTCTAAAGTGCTCTCCTCTCGCTCCCCCGCGCCGACATTTGCATACAAACCTCTTTCCAGTCGACCAGGCTGTCCTCAAACAACACTTCGCTTGGAGGAGAGATCGGACGAGTGCCGACAGACGCAGAGACAGACAGAGCAAGTCATACACACTTTGGGGTTGGTCTCTCTGTCGTTGGACCTAGTAAGCGACGACGACATTCCTTCCAGTCCGACTTGAGCTCGGCTCGGCTGGCGGCGCCGACGAGTCAGTCGGCCGGCTAGCCGTCCAATTATGCGAATAGGCGCTCCAGACGCCGAAGGTCGTTAGCGACGGGGAACGCGTCGGTCCCTCGGTCGATTCCCAGATTGGATTACTTTTCTTCTTCGCCTACACCACCCTACGGCAGAGTCACGCCGGTTGCCGAATTTATTTTCGCGGCCGGCGGCGCCGATTTCGTCGCCGCTGCGGGGCGCCAATTTTCGACCGCGCCGAGGTTGCCCGCCAGGCGCCGTTTACGGCGCAGTTCCCTTCCCTCCCTCGACACCCCCGAGGAGTAATTATCGAGGCGGTGCCCCTATAGACTCCGCCATCCCATGCCTTACAGAAACGATCAAATAAGAAGTTTCGGCTTTGATGATGAGATTGTACATGTACGTACTGTAGGAATTAATATATTGATTCTTGCAATAGGGAATTAATTGTACCATCCAACCGCAGTGATGCCGCCTACCGCTGGAAGTGTCGAAGTGCATCATTCGCCCGCCTACCATACACAACTTCCTCTTCAGCCGTTCAGCGTTCGCTGGCCATCTGTAGGCCGGTGCAATAGTGGGCGTTTTATTGTCGCGACCCTTTTAGCACTGGGCGTGAGACAGTTTTTGGCGTTGGTCCTTAGTCTATCTAGTGTTTCGAGTGTATGTGCGCGATGCGATGCGCTGATGATGATCGCCGGGGCGGAACCACTGCTCTTTTATTAGGCGAGGGCGAGGGGCGCGCGCCTCCATTAGCGCCGTCGTCGACCGTCGTCGGCCCTTTGTCTCAGGGAGTGTATAGTGCTCTCCCGCTCTCTGTCGTCGTCCGAATTAAAGACCAAGACGGGCGCACGCTAGCCGGCTGCTGCTGCTACCACTATGGCGCTAGCGCCGGTCATCGTCGATCGATCGGCCGGCCCAAATCCAATTGCTGGTTGTGGCGTCGCGACGCTTCCTGTCGTCGCTCTTTTGCTTTCTCGCCCTCTCTGTCCATCTCGTCTCCGCTGTCTATTCTCCTAGGGGGAGTCGGGCGTACTACGCGCTTGGGAATGGCGAGAACGCGACAGCGGCCGACGACGGCGGCGCGTGGTAATGTGTGGAAGCGCGAGCTGCCAACACCAGCGGCGGCGGCGACGGCGCGGTCTGCGCTGTCCGACGCAGGCGACGAGAGGGCGTGCGATTGAAACAAATCGGACTTGTCCCTTATTTGTCTGAGACTGACAAGCGCGCCTGGCCGACGCGCGTCTACAAGCCAGTGCAGAGGGGCCAGATGCGCCGCCGACTGGCCTCTGTATATCTGGTGCTTTTATAGGAGGTATGTACCTGCGCTCGCGCGGAGTATCCTGGAATAAACGGCGTTTGGATTCGGCTTTTCGCCGGCTTCGTCATACCTATGATGCACACCACTTGTACGTATGCACCTCTTCCTTGTCCAGGGATCAAGCCAGCCTTTGGGAGAGCGCAGACAGCTGCCTGCTTGCATGCGCGCCAGCTATGACTGGTCGCCGCTGGCTGTGGGATCGAGCGGCGCCCGTACAGCCTGAGAATTCGACAAGGGTACAGAACAAGGAATGAGAGGCTGGCAAATGGTCTGGGCGGCCTTCGTCGCCGCCGCCGCCCTCGCGGCGTCTACCTTAGCTGTGGAGGTGCTGCACGTGCAACCCGGTAAGCACACCGCGATTAATGGCACATATCAGACGAAATTTCCAACTTGTTCATATAACAGAAGCACAATTGGCTGCATGCACTACAATGTATGTACATCGAAATCGAAATTATTGCTTCAGACAAGGTCTTTACCCATGGCGAGCTCTACTATAGGATATTGGAGCTGGACGAGCAAAGTCGCTCACTCTACGTTGGTGCAATGTGAGGAGTTCTATCTATCGAAGATTGGAAAGGTTTACGCAAAACGCCCGCCACCACTTCAGGAACAAGTTGTACAGGTTGTGGACCTACGACGTTAACGCCACGGAAAATCGAGCTTTCGTATGTTTGTCTGCTTACTTAGCCATTAACCAAACTGTCGAGAAACCTGGATGCAGCTGATGCTTTCAGTATGCAGAAACGACCTTAGAACCAAGTGGAAACGCCGTGACTCAGTGCGTCTATAGGCAGCAGTTTCCGGTGAGCGGGCTGCGAAGAAAATAACGAGCGCACATAGCAGCACAATACATATGTCTTGGGATAGGATAGATCTTTGTGTTCTAATGAAGGATACCTATTTCGGATATACTACAGTCAACAAGACAATGCACGTGTTCCAACTCAATCTTTCAGAACGTCGCCTGCCAGAACCATGTCCGAGTGGCCTTCCGACTTGTCGACGGCTCTCTCTTCGTCTGCTCCACCAACGCCTTCAGTCCCGTCGTCAGCAAGCTCGATGTCAGCTCATGTTGTGATTTCTTGCCATAGTATTAACACTTAAAGGTCTCATGGCTTAAAAGTACGGTAATTGCACAAATCACTTTAACGTTATGATGACCACCGAGCACTTGGCGGATTATTATAATCCATTTGGCGGATTATGTCGATTTTGCGATCCGCTGGGCCGATTGGGCTGAAATTTGGACAGGAGTTCGGGCTCGAGATGCCGATCACATATCAAAAGAGAAAATTCAAAAATTCCTTCGCGTTCGCGAGATACAGGATTAAACTTGCGTCAGGCGATTTCGGCAACTTTGACATCGCGCTGCAGTCGAACGCGACGTCGTGCAAAGTTGCTGTAATTGAATAAAGTTCTTATCTTTGTACCCTCTATTGCCACACCAAATCTCAGCTCATTCGGCTGTAATCCATGTTTGAAGAAATGGATAATTTCACCGATTTACAAAAATTGGATCGCAATCGATTGAGCTGAAATTTGGTGTGGTGATAGAGGGTACAAAGACAAGAACTTTATTCAATTACAGCAACTTTGCACGACGTCGCGTTCGACTGCAGCGCAATGTCAAAGTTGCCGAAATCGTCTAAATCGCTCAATCTCGCGAACGCGAAGGAATTTTTGAATTTTCTCTTCTGATATGTGATCAGCATCTCGAGTCCGAACTCCTGCCCAAATTTCAGCCCAATCGGCCCAGCGGATCGCAAAATCGACATAATCCGCCAAATGGATTATAATAATCTGCAAAGTGCTCGGTGGTCATCATAACGTTAATGGGTGGACGTTGCAGGGCAACACGCTGGCGACGCTGAGCGACGGGGCGAGCGGCAACGCCATCTGTCCCGTCGATCCCCTGGACGAGGGCGCCACCGCCGTGTGGGTCGGTGAGTGCCGGCGCAGTCCTCCCCTTTTACCCCAGTTCCTTCACTTTCGAGTTCCTGACAGTTCCCGCGCCCTTTCTTCTGCAGAGAACGGTAACCCGGGCAACGTGGCGTCCGTCTACGCCGGGACGGTGACGGACTTCACGCAGTCGAACCGAATCATCTATCGACCGCCTCTGTTGGGCGAGGCGAGCGACCGCCCGCTCTTCCCCTTTATCCGGACGGTGCACACCGACTCGAAATGGCTCAACGGTTAGCCCTCTTGCCCAGCCGGATTCCCTAGCATGCAACGCTTTTGCAACGAGAACGCTTCACAGCTCTCTTGTCTAACAAGTCGCTTCAACAACAATTGGTTTTATGCGAGATTTTGGCAGTGGCAAATTATACTTCATTGGAAGCGAGCCGGTTTCCACTTTCAGAGCCGCACTTCGTGGGCTCCTTCGACATCGGCGACTACGTCTACTTCTTCTTTCGGGAATTGGCAGCCGAATTCTCCAACTGCGGCAAGGCCGTCTACTCCAGAGTCGCCAGAATATGCAAGGTCACCGGCTAGTTTGATGTCCTCTCCCCGCGCATGTTTCACGCCTATTAATGGCCACTGTCACTATGTATACATGTCATATGTACACAGTGCAATGCGTTTGATAGTGATGTGGCGGCAGTCATTATTTAGCTGGTTGTTTTGCTCTTTGTCAAATGTTGTGTGAGTATTTTATATATCATTGTACTCTACAAACGATCTTAATTGATTGGACGTTAGAAGTTATTTATTCTTAGTTAATTTTACCTATTGTACCTACAATATGCCTTTGATTTGTGCTTATTGGTACCAAAGTGCTTATTATTGTGTCAGACCTATATGACGCTGTTTATTCATTCTGCTGTTCCAGAAAGACACAGGAGGCGGACCTGCAATGCGACAGCAGTTCGTGACCTTTCTCAAAGTGCGACTCAACTGCTCGCTCCCTTACCACTTCCCCTTCTACTTTGATCGAATCGGTGGGTGGATACCAATTGGGCAACGTTTGATTGTAAGAGAGCTAGGCATTGCTTGACATGGTGACACTCCTTGCGGTCATTCAGAGAGCGTCCACCGCGTGGGCAACCGGTTCTACGGGGCGTTCTCCAGCGCCGACGAAGAGGAAGAGGTCGGCGGCCACTTCGCCAGCGGCGGCGCCGTCTGCGCCTACGATCTGGCCGACATCGACGACGTCTTCGACAGAGGCAACTTCCTGGAGCAGGTCTCGGCCACGGCCGCCTGGCTGCCCACTCTGCCCTCCCAAGTGCCCAGTCTCAGGCCAGGACAGGTGGGTTCTCTGGCGTCGTATGTGTTGGAGTTGTGCATGTAGGCCCCTTTCTCCATCGCTTCGCCTTCAGTGCGTCGAGGATACGCGCTCCCTTTCGGGAAGCACGCTACACTTCTACAAGACGCATCTGCTGATGGAGGGCGCGGTGTCGCCCGTAGGAGGAAGGCCCCTCTTCTACCGGAGGGACTTGAGATTGACTAAGCTGGTCGTCGACCCTGCCGAGCAAGAGGAAGACACCCCCGAACACAGAGTCGTCTTCGCCGCCACGGGTGTGCATAGACTGTATTCGATTCGAAAACACCACGACGACGACGACGACGACGACGACGACGACGACGACGACGACGACGACGACGACGACGACGACGACGACGACGGCGGCGGCGGCGGCGGCGGCGGCGGCGGCGGCGGCGGCGGCGGCGGCGGCGGCGGCGGCGGCGGCGGCGGCGGCGGCGGCGGCGGCGGCGGCGGCGGCGGCGGCGGCGGCGGCGGCGGCGGCGGCGGCGGCGGCGGCGGCGGCGGCGGCGCCGGCGGCGGCGGCGACGACGACGACGACGACGACGACGACGACGACGACGACGACGACGACGACGACGACGACGACGACGACGACGACGACGACGACGACGACGACGACGACGACGACGACGACGACGACGACGACGACGACGACGACGACGACCACCACCACCACCACCACCACCCACTTGGTGGGTGTTTCTAATAGTTGAAGAATTGCAGCCGACGGCTTCATCTACAAGGTCATCGACTGGCTCCAAGAGAGTGACGCTGACGACGAGTTGTCCTCTGCATCCGGCGATCTCAGCAATCTGCTTGCCGTCTACCGACTACCTCGTCCTCAGCGCGTCCGAAGTCTCGCCCTGTTAAAGGTTTATTGCTGAAACTCCAACCATCACTTGTTATTTCTTTCCAAATTCCTACAAACAGGAATCCACATTTAGCGTGAATTCCTGTACGTGGCGCAAGACTCAGCGCTCTCCCAAGTGTCGGTGTCTCAGTGCGAGCTGTACGACAGTTGCGCCCGCTGTGCCTACGATCCACACTGCGCCTGGAACATCCGGCGGGGACGCTGCCAACTGGGACATAAAACTAACAGAAACGTCATTGGGTAAGCAACGCAAAATAAAGCTAAAAGGAAACTTGGCAAACAAAGTTAGATATAATATAAACAAAATAGAATGAACTACAATTAAATATGACAAAACAGAACATAACAAAACAGAAGATTTTCTACAGAATCAAACGGAACGATAAATTGAATAAAAGACCTACTGTACAAAGAATAAAATGAAATAGTGTACCCTAGCATAGGTGGGGGGGTGTGGGTTGTGGTTATTTGTTTTGGTGTTTTGGTTTTTAAAAATTAGTATATTTGGGAAAAATTAAGATATTTTGGTAATTTGGCTCTGAGGGGTGAGTTAATAAGCGCCTCTAAAGCTAAGCCAGTGTAGGTGGAAAAAAAAAGCGGGCTTTGGAGGATTTACGTATAACACAGACAAAATAGTTGCATGAGGCGTAAATAATTATGTACATATTGGTGGATAGAATAACTGAGTTTAGCGAAGGAATAAGACGATAAAATGTCCATGAAAACTGACTCAAAATGACAATAGAGTTTCAAACAACGAAACAACTAAACAGCAGCTGACCAGTTCCTGCCTTCCAGCTGGGTGTTTGGTAAATTCGGAGGCGCCGAGCGCCTGTCAAGAGTCTCGTCCGTCTGCGCCGCCACAGCCGACGCAGGCGCCGTCAGCGGAGGCGCGGTAGGGTCGCAGGCCGTAGGGCGGACGGCGCGCCTGCTCTATCGGGGCGACAGCGCCCATCTCGACTGCTCCTCGCCGGCGGCCGCCGCCCAGACGGCCGGCCAGACGCGCTGGCGGAAGGACAATCGCAGTCTGGAGAACGGCGGCAGCCAGGGCAGACTGCTACTCACCGTCGACGGCGGACTCGTCATCGTCAACGTGAGAGAAGTTCATACAATGAAGCGCCGTCGATGTGGGTAGACAATTGTTCTATTGCTTGTCCAGGCGAGCGCGACAGACTCGGGCCTCTACGAGTGCGCGTCCCTGGACGGTCTCCACCGGCGCTACTTCCACGTCACCGTCGACGTCGTGAACTGCCAGCGACCGGAGACGCTGCAGGCCTTTCAGACGGCCTACCGCGACTGGTGCCGACAGTTTCAGAACTACAAGAGCACCATGGACAAGTGGCAGAAGTGGTACCAGAGCAACGTGAGCGACTCTCGGCCGGTTGCCTTTGGTAGAACCTATGTACCTACGAGTTTCAAGCTATCTGCTTTCTTCAGGGACAGAGGTGCACTAGCAAAGGCGGCGCCCCTTTCGACAAGGTCGGAACGCAATCCTCATCGGTTTTGCTAGACTAAGTGGCTTTCGTGGGAGCGTCACAATCGGCCCCTAGCTTCCTGTACAGTTGTTCGCTGTTGCTGATCGCTTAGTTGTGCCCCAGCGTTTCGTTTGTACGCTTGTGTCACGGTGCAATGAGTAGACTAACCAACCTAAGCTATTTCATTGCTGACGACCCCACCCAAATGCTATATTGAATCGGTTGGCAGAAAGATCTCATGCAACAAACGAGCGATCGCACCAATTTCAGGTGGGGGATAACAAAATCCGATCGGCAGTACATATGTAGAAGGCGCGGCGCAACAAACACTAAGCGGCGATTCGTTTTGTGTCGACATAGGCCGGATTTTACCACACAAAGAGCAAACTCGCATTTGTAAAGTCATCACTGGCGCACCACCGAACAACGAACAAAGACCAGCATCGGAGCACAAAGAAAGACTCGACTGATATATGTAGGCACCGTTTGACAGGCCGTTTCTTGTCATGGCTGCCACGATATGTACTTTCCTATGTAACTATTCAAGGGCATTATGTAGGAGTGATGGCGGGGTACGTATACTGTATCATCATCTGGCAAAATTATGCGTCATGTACGTATCAGCACTGGGAAAAGAATCGGACAAAACGAAAAGATCGACTTCGACGGAGTCACACAAGGAAGGAAACAAAAAAAAACAAAGTGCGTGGGGACGGGGACTAGCAGTCGCGCATGGCGGCCAGAAGGTTCTTGCGCGCTCTCTTCGGGTTGGCGTCCTCTTTCTGGTCGCCGCTTCCATTCGACTCGCTAGAGGCGCGCTAAAAGACTGCTCATCCGTCATTTCTGCGCTGAGCATAAGAAACCGCTGATGAGCCACGCACTTTGAGCAGTCTGGGCGTGACGGTCACTTGGGCGCCGCGGCAGAAGGCGCCGAGTCGGCGCAGCACCTCTTCGCGCTTGTCCGCTTCCAGGCCGAAGCGACCGTAGACGGCCAGCTTGCCCACGTCGTACTTGTCGACCAGCTCCCCTTGGAACTGCACGAACACAAAGTCAAAGTACACTGAACGTTGTCTTCCACTCGTCTTGCTAAAAACAACAGGCCACGTGTGCGGACGCACCTCGTCGTCGTCGAGATGGAAGGGCGGCTGGAGGGCCGTCGTCTTGTGGTTGTAGAAGAGCATCTGATGCACGGGATTGCGCTCGTGCGAGCCCTGGTGCACCGTCGACGTCACCACGAAGACGTCGTCGGCCGACACCTTTGGCCCATTCTTGGTCTCCTCGCCGCTTCCCAGGATTAGCTCGGCCAGCGCCGAACTCTGCAACGGCCAGTTGCGATTGCTGGTACTTGGTATCTCTGCGCAAGGATCTCTGGTAGAACTGACGCTTCCGGCCTTCTCCTTGAAGCTCTTGATCTGGCGGGGCGCGCCGGCGACGCTGGCGATTAGCTTCGGGATCTGACGTCGCTCGAGCTGCTTCAGCAGATCCGCCGCTCTCTTCAGCTCGGGAAAGAGGTCGGAGCGCTTCATTTGGCCGTAGACGTCGTCGGTCAGCCTCTCGAAGGCGGCCATGTTCAGCATCGCAGTGCTCATGTGGTACCACTGCCTGCAAGGCACTGGGTCCTTTGGAAACCCCAAAACGTACATATGTAACTCTGAAGAGCACCCGTCGTTCCCTTGGAAGCGCAGGTGGGGATCGGCGGCTGCCATCGCCTGTAGCAGCCTGCCAAGAGAAGCGACAGGATCCAATTAGATTGGACTGCGGATGGAAATGCTTTGTCTCACAGAATTTCGGCAGCCTTGACAGTCTTGTGCTGATAGACGCGGTCGTGGAGGCGGAAGCGACTCCTGCCCACCGTCAGCACGTCCTTCTTCAGCTGAACATACTGCGGTTACCCGTTACAAAGTGTATGTACATGGACGCACACTGCAGCCGATACAAGTATACTGTACCGTGTACATCAAACAACGTCCCACGGCAGTGCATTGCGTACTGTATTCTGCGTTTACTTGATGAACCCTACATAGACAACACCTTGGATGCGTAGCAGAGGCGCAGCTGCCCTTTCTCCGTCCTGCGCACAGCGACGCCGTTGAAGAGTCGCTTGAGGGCGTTGGTGTCGAATTCGCACTGGACGCCCGTGTGCTTCTGCAAAGGGAAGGGACTCTTTCAATCACACGTCAACGCCAGAGAGAAGCGCATGAAAGTACTCTACGAACGATTGAAGTCCTCGAATTCATGCGGCGCATCGGTCTCTGGACCCCTCGATCGTAGAAGAGGCCAACAACAACAACAACAAAGATTGCAGTTGGCACCTGATCGCGAAGGAAGTAGTCGAATCGGTCGACGTCCAGGCCGTCTTCCTTGTTGGAGACGATGTCGTAGAGGAAGCGCTTGTTGGGGGGACGACCCTCGTACTGCAATCGATTAGGAAGTGAAGTGACGCAATGTCGCCGTGGCGGTCAGTCGTTCGAACTGCGCGTCTCTCATTCACCTTCTTGTCGTGCGTCATCGGTCCGTGGATGCACTCCTTGATGAAGAGGAAGTCCTTGGCAGAGAGGCTAAAAGGCTCGCTTTCCAGCGCCTCCCTTACTTTGGGATTTTCCCGCAGCATGTGGTCGAACATATCGATCGATCCCCTCTCGTGCTGAATAAATGCATACAAACGGATACACCGTAACACCCAACGAAGTACATAGAGCGTGCAGTTAGTTGACTGTGAAGCCTGAGCGCCGCCCACCGTCCACTTGAAGTCAGCGGAAAGGCGGCCTTCGTTGCGCATCTGCTCCAGGAAGTCCGAGTCGTAGAGGTGCGAGAACGGGCCGTGCCCTGAAAGAACATGGGAAAGATGGCACATTCACTCTTTCATGTCCGCCCGTATCCCACGGCGCCTCGCCCCACCCAGGTCGTGGCAGAGGGCGGCGATGCCGACGCAGACGACGTCCTTGTCCTCGATCTCGCCCACGCCTTCCGGCTCGTGGGTGCGGTTGCGCTTGCGCAGCTTCCTCACCAGTCGATCGGCCAGATGGGCAACTCTGAAGGTGAATGCGTCGCTAGGCACCAATCTTCGTTGTCGCGCCGTCTTCGCGCACGGACCCGATGGAGTGGCTGAATCGGTCGTGGTTGGCGGTGGGGAAGACGCGGCTGGCCAATCCCAGCTGCTGGAGGTGGCGCAGGCGCTGGAACTGCGGCGTGTCGATGATCAGACGCCAGGCGAAGGGCAGCTCCACTTGGCCGTGAACGGTATCCGCCACCTCGACAGGCAGCGACATCTCCTCCCAGGGATCGTCGGGAGGCGCTCCAGACGCCTGCTGCTGAAGCAACGCTATGCGAGAACTACTGTAAGCGAAAGACTTGGGTGAGCAGCACAAGAACTATCTGCTTCTATTGCAAAGCGGCTGGCTGGCTGCTTTGCTAGAGGATGAAGCAGCGAGCGGCCAGCTTCTACTCTTCCTTCACCTCAATTCACTCTGCGCCAACGCCAGAACAATCAATAATAGCCTTCGCTCTACGTAGCGTACGCCCTCTGCGAGTAACAAATTAGCAGTCGTCCTTTGCTTGCCTTCTCCACGCGCACCGTCGACTGCTGCCTTCCCGACAAAGCAGGCGGCGACGAGCGGTGGTCGACAGACAGTTCCAGACCACTCTGCAAATGGAACGAACTCAGTGGTTCACGACGCTACGCCTAGTAAACACACTACCACAAACCTTACCATGGTTATGTTCATATCGACCAGTCGGCGGTTTGCTGTTTTCCAGTCTAACAGCTCAGAAATGAACCGCCTCTCTGCCAACAGCGCCGGCTTCTTCGCCTTCAAGTCTTCCCGTAGGCCGCTTCCACGGTTAGATAGCGATGAGAGAACACTGAAATATGCGCTCTAAGTTCCCGCCGTCCACCAGGCGCATTCCTTACCACAACATTCACAAAGCGCCACCAATAAGTGGGTCGTATTACACAAACGTCAACGCAGCCGCGCGCGAGAAATCATGCGCGAACACCTATCGTGTCGAAACCGGACACAACGGGTGACGTAAACGCATCGAAGGAAGAAGACTAGAGCGCGAAACTCCGCGACACCTGCGCACGAAAGAATGGAGAAGTCCACTCCGTCGACCAAGTACGAAGGAAGATATCAGCTACCGATTTGAATCTGAGCTAACTATCATTTGAAACTGCTCACATTTGAAAAGTTTCTGTCGTAGGTCGCGACTTGCAGCGACATCTAATTACGGTATCATCATATGTACCTAACCGGAAGCAGCTAGCCTCACGCATTTTGAATCACACGTTACGACTATCCTTTGTCTTCAATCGGAATCAGACGACGATTTTACCAAACGTACCAGAACGCGAATGCCGTGCCATCTACCATCAATACGGAGACAAAATCGGACAAGGCAATACCGTAACAAGAGAGCGCTCATCCATCACTGGCACAGTACGAAGCACCGAACAAACCGCGTAAATAATCGGAAAGACTGGGTGGATCGACACACCTTTGGTTCACTGGATACGTGTCATGGCCTCTAATACCCTTACTTCGCACCACGTAGTTGCTAATGTACTGACAAATGGTACCAGATCGACACAAATGTATCCTCTCTCCTATGTATGGGCCACCAAACTTGGTAGGTATCAGGCACGACAGGAAGGCAACCACTCGAAACAAAAGAGATCAACGAAGGAAAGCGCGCAATTCACGGCGGGGGGGGGGGGGGTGCTTCCTACAGTAGGAAAGTGGGTAGCAGCGAGAAGTGGGCGACAACTGCCTTTCTTTCTACTATCACTCGTCGTCCATGGCCGCCAGGAGATTCTTTCTCACTTTCCTCGACTTGCTGCCGTCTTCCAGCAGTGGGGCTTCCAAGTCGGCATCGCCCCGGCGCGAGGGGTTTCGCTGAAACGCCAATTGCTGCGCGTAGTACGGTAGCGCGCGCAGAAGGAGGCGCCCACCTTGAGCAGTCTGGGCGTGACGGCGACTCTGGCGCCGCGGCAGAAGGCGTTGAGGCGGCGCAGCACCGTCGCGCACTTCTCCTTCAGCAGGCCGTAGCGACCGTAGAGCCAGAGCTTGCCCACGTTGTACTTGTCGACCAGCTCCCCTTGGAACTGCAGTCAGATGTGCGCAAGGAGCAACAAAAAACACGTTAAGTTGGCAGTACATGTAGGTATCTCACACGCGAACCTCGTCGTCGCCAAGGTGGAAGGGCGGCTCGTGGAGGCCGCCCTCTGGCGCCTTGTGGTTGTAGAAGAGCACCTTGTGGACGGGGTTGTGCTCGTGGGCGCCGTGGTGCACCGTCGACGTCACCACAAACACCTCGGCCGCTGATACCGCCTGCTTCCCTTCCTCCTCGTCGTCGCCTTCGCCGCTGCCAACGATTCGCAAGGCCAGGCCCACATTCTGCGAATAAGTGGTACATATGCCGCAAAGGTAGCTTCGCTTCCACCTCCACCGTCTGCAACCAATGGCGCCAACGTTGTTGTCCGCCTGTCGCTTGAAGCGCTGGATCTCCTGGGGGTCGCCGGCGACGGTGGCGATCAGTTTGGGAATGTGTCGCTTCTCCAGCTGCTCCAGCAGAGCGGCCGACTTCGCCAGACGCGGGTCGCGGTCGGAGCGCTTCATGTCGTCGTAGACGCTGTCGGTCATTCTCTCGAAGGCCGTCATGTCCTTCGTGGCCGAGCTCATGGTGTACTGGACTCTGAAGATTGTGACAGTACGAGCTACGAACGATCGCCTCTGCTGCATCGGCGACGAACCCGTTGTCGCCTTCGAACTCCATGAAGGGCTCGGCGGCGACCATCGCTTCCAGGACCCTGTGACGCAGTCGCTTGATAGCGCCATGCAAGCTTCTCTCTCTCTTATCTAGCCATTCTCCAACTCACACAATCTCGACGGCCTTGACCGTCTTGTGCTGGTAGACGCGCTCGTGCATTCGGAAGCGCGCCTTCCCCGCGATCAGCACGTCCTCTTTCAGCTGAAGTCGAATCGGAACTCGAAACAACAACACTCACCGAAGAGACAAGTAACACGACAGTAGTCTGGGTACATATACATACTGTAGGTGCGAGTGTGAGTAATGCTCAGCTCACGCTGTATGGATAGCAGAGGCGCAGCTGGCCGTCTTCGGTCCTTCGGACGGCGACGCCATGCAGGAGTCTGGCCAGGGCGCTGTGGTTGAAGTCGCACTGGACGCCCGTGCCCATCTGCAAGCAGCAAGCGATTGACGCTCGTTCATCCGCACCAACGCTGTGCTCTATCCTGTACTGATGTATAGAAGGCCTGTTGTGGAGAAAGCGCACACCTGGTCGCGCAGCAGGTAGTCGAATCTATCGACATCCAGACCGTCCTCCTTGTTGGAGACGATGTCGTAGAGGAAGCGCTTGTTGGGGGGACGACCCTCGTACTGCACAGAAGGGAAGGAGCGCGTATGCACTGCGCTCAGTCGCCGACGCGCTCTTCCATGCCACGGCCCCTAACCTCGTTGTTGTTGTGGGGCAGGGGTCCGTAGATGCACTCCTTGATGAAGGTGAAGTCCTGCTCTGTCAGGTTGAAGGGCGCCTTCTGCAGCGTCTCCTTCACTTCGGGGTTCTTCTTCAGCAGGTGCTCGAACATCTCCAGGGAACCCCGCTCGTGCTGCAAAACCCTCCAGAATCTACAGGAGCAATTTCCCCACAAGACGCGGCCATCTCACCGTCCACTTGACGCCGGCTTTCTCCAGGCGCCCCTCGCTTCGCAGCTTCTCCAGAAGCCTCTCGAACAGGTGCGAGAATGGGCCGTGGCCTGGATGGCCAGCGACAATTGTACTGTTGTAGAGTACCTAATACGGTATTATACGACGATGGCGAGACAGTGTAGCTGTACAGCACAACTACCGATGTCATGGCAGAGGGCGGCGATTCCAACGCAGAGGACGTCCTTGTCGTCGATCTCACCCATCCAGGGGGCCGGGTAGAGGTGACTGCGCTCGCGCAAGTTTCTAACGAGAAGGTCGGCCAGGTGGGCTACACTGAAAGGACCATCTATGCATGTCTAGTGGATCGACGGTAGTGTACGGTAGCCACGCACACGCTTCACCGCACACCAAGAGCGCGAATAACCGGCTACTGTCGCAAACAGCCAAGCTCACCCACCCGATGGAATGGACGAATCGACTGTGGTCGGCGGTGGGGAAGACGCGACTGGTGACGCCCAGCTGCTGGAGACGGCGCAGGCGCTGGAACTGCGCAGTGTCGATGAAGAGCCACCAGGCGGAGCGCACGGCCACCTGACCGTACAAGGAATCGGCCAGCATCTTCTCTTGGGGCACAAACGCTGCCAGCTCTTCATTGGGATCGGCCACCTGAGCCATCAGCGACGCCTGAAGTGCCCGCAGATTCAGAGTTCGAAACACAACAGTTAGGCGCCAGCTAGCGACAAAGGAGCGCAATCTCGCTTCGAACAATGTGTAAGACAGAGGGAGGGCCAAACGGCGCCAGCTGTTGTCTGGACGGCGATAGCTTCCACCACCACACACTTAGAGTGGAAATGCCAACAACAAATGCCAACAACAATAGCAATTGGCGTGTGAGTTTCGCCTCTCCGCCGACATAGTAGCCACTACTTTGCGTACCCACTCAGATTGACAAGGAATACCTTGACAGCTGGAATGAAGTTTCGAACTGATCTTACTCGTGAATTCCACTCACGTTCTGCTGAAGGCGCAAAGTCGGCCCACTCTTTCCCGATAGAGGCGGCGGCGACACCGCGCGATCGTCGGCCGACAGCACCAGTAACTGCGGCTGAAACGAAACAAGTCGGCGAAAAACTTCCGGCAGCTACAGTAACTCGGCAGAAACCGATGCCCTCACCGCGCAACGGCTCATATCGACGAGTAGTCCAATAGAGCAAGCGTAATCGTTCTCTTTCGACGCTGAAATAACGACACCCACTTTCTCTCACGGTCCAAAAACGTCTAACAGATAGCGTTGACTGCGGCGAGCCGCGATATATGGCGGCACTATAAATTCCGACAATGGCGGAAGGCGAGTAATCGTTTACTCGTCGAACCAACCAATGACAATGCAGGCTGTCTTACACAAACCTCAATCACGAGCCACGCGCGAGTAAAACTCCGACGACGACGACCAGGATATCAACGGAGGACTGGCGACAAAAAAACTTTGGAGAGATTCGCGATTCACGAATCGCTCGTTCGCCGAATCAGGCTGCGCGCAATCGTCGCACAAACAATGGCAGGAGAAAATGACAACGTTTGTATATACATCGGATGGGAGAGGCCGCAGACTGTAATAGCCAACAGAGTAATGCCCCAGGCAACATATTGTACTCAATATAAAGCTGCTTATCTTTGGTCTCAGAGTCAGAGGTGATAGTAAACTGGGTAAGGAAAGCAGTCGCTTCGGCCTTCCGTCTACTCGGCCGATCCACCGGCGAACTCCGAAGTGAGATTTCTCTTCGCCTTCAGCGTCTGCTCCTCCATCGTCGCCTGCTGCGGCCGGCCGAATGGAGGACCCTGGAAGTTACAGCTGCTTCTTGGATACTGTAGGATTACGTACTGTAGGTCGCAACAGTAGTTTCGCGCAGGCTGTCAGACGAAGCGACCACTGCGCTGTATTGGGTACACCCACCCTGAGAGGGCTGAAGCGCATGGCGACGTCGTAGGGGGCGGCGAAGGCCTGGACGCAGGCGCGGATCTCCTTCCAGGCGTCCCGATCCAGCCCGTAGCGACCGAAGACCCACAGCTTGGCAACGATGAATTGGCTGGCCATCTCGCCGTTGAACTGCAATCAATTCGTCAGAAAAGCTAGGGCTTAGAAGAGTGCTGCTCTGTATACGGCACGGGTTCAGCGCTCAGATACTACGAAGCTACACTCCACATGTAAAGTGGCTTTGAACTGATACAGTAGTTGCAGGCGTATTCGTAACTTGCTCCAGCGAATACTGAAACGCAACACACACAGGTGGGTAAAGTCGGACAAGTATACCGTAATCCAACCCCCTCCCCCAACCCACCGTAGGCATTCTCTCCTCCGAGGCGACGAAAGGCGGCTCTTCCCACTCCTCGTCGCTCTTGTGGTCGTAGAAGAGGGCGCGTCGCAGGGGGTTGTCGGCCTGGCAGCCGTGGTGAAGAGTGGACACTGACACAATGACGTCCTCCTCCACGAGGCTGTTGGATCGAGCGGCCAGGATGCGGCGGGCCAGCTTCGCAGGCAGATTCCACGCCTGAGACGACGACAAAGCCAATGGAAGCGCCAAAACTAGAGAAGCGCGCGTGCGCTCGAATATGCACGTCGGCGCGCATACAGATATCCACCGCCCACCTGCGGTATCTGCGCCACTGGAACGCAAACAGAGCTGCGACCGATATCCACCTCACCTCATATCTAAAGACCTTCGCATCGCAATACAAACCAGCACTACCGACGTCGCAATCCTCGTCGCCGTCCTGGAACTGCTCGATGAGCTGCGGCTTGCCCGAGAGCTCGCAGACCAACTTGGGCAGCTGCCGATTCTCGAGGGCCTTCAGATGGCCGGCCGCCTCCTTCAGACGCTCGTCCCGGTCGGCGCCCCGAACGATCTCGTGGTAGACGTCGTCTGTCAGCTTCTCGAAGGCCGACATGTCCGCCATGGCCTTGCTCATGCGGTACTCCTTCCTGGAACGCGTGGCTCGATCTCAGGAGTCGCCGGATGTCGAGAGAAGCGCCGCACCCCTAAACGCACCCGTCGTCTCCCGGGAAAGTCAGCACTGGCTCAGCGGCGATCAACGCCTTCAGCAGCCTGAACGGCTGATTTGTCTAACGTGCGTTTCTACAGCGTCGGGAAAGGAAGAAGAGAGCGCTGCTCACAGAATCTCGGCAGCCTTGACCGTCTTGTGATGGTAGACGACGTCGTGCAGCAAGTAGCGCACGCGTCCCACGGACAGCACAGCGCGCATCATCTCCAAAGCGACCTCTCTTCCGCCTTCGCGAAGTTATGGTACAAAAGTGCACAGCCACATATGTACCTTCTCTGGGTAGCAGAGGCGGAAGTCGCCGTCAGCAGTTCTGCGCACGCAGACGCCGGCGAAGAGACGCTCGAGCTGTCCGCGGTTGAACTCCGATGGCACTCCCGAGTGGATCTGGAGCAGTGAGTGGAAACAACGTCACCAGATTGTTGACATTGCGGAAGCAAGTCCCAAGTAATACGTAAACGCGGCACAAATCACGAGGGTTATTATTACCTGGTCACGGAGCACGTAATCCAATCGGTCGACGTCGAGGCCGTCCATCTTGTTGGAGACGATGTCGTAGAGGAACCGCTTGTTGGGGGGACGACCCAACAACTGAGAATCAAAACGTCTTGACAAGGTGTGAATGAAGACTTTGATTGAATCAAAGCCCAGCTTTTGTGATCGGCGTTGCTACATACTGTGCCGTACCTTGCCGTCGCTTCCCTCGAGCGGTCCGTAGATGCACTCTTCGATGAAGCGGAAGTCGATGTCGGCGAGGTGGAAGGGCGCCTTTCTGAGAGCTTCCTCCACGTGGGGGTTCTTCCTCAGCAGCCGCTTGAACATGTCCAGCGAGCCATTCTCGTGCTGTCCACAAGGAACAATGTCTACGAGCAACGAATCCAGTGCAGTGGCGAGAATGTCTAACAATTCGCTGAAAGGCGCGTACAGGCCGTCGAACTGCGGTCTAGGTTGGGGGGGGGGGGGGGGGGGGAAGAGGTGGTGCGCGCAAAGCGCGGAGGCGACCAATACTGTTATAACGACATTCAGAAGCAGTTGAAGTCGGCGCGCGGAGAATGTCAACCACAGCGTGCAGCCCCGCAAACCCTCTTTGCACACCTATCCTTGCTTCCGTATTCGCACTTGGCTAGCAACTGGAACGCGCATCAAGAACGCCACTACTAACCTTCCAGTTCTCGTAGCCGGCCGGCAGCAGCTTCTGGGATCGGGCCCAGTCGAGAAAGGCACCGTCGTACGTGTGGGAATAGGGGCCGTGACCTACACCAGGGGCCGGTTGCACACCCCTCCGTTAAGTTAAAGTTGACTTTAACTTTGGACTTGACTGCCCGATCAAACTTAACTCGCGTTGCACACTGCTCCGTTAAGTTAATGGGGCGATCAGCGTTAACTGGGTCAGTTAAGTTTTCTTAAGAAAACTTAAAGTAGCCTAGGAGGTACTTTAAATGCCACGTTAAGTCAATCAATATGCCAGAATTAGCTTGTAGCGCCAAATCGCTAGCTTGGAAATGGCGCACCATGAAGAGGGAGGAAAAGAGATGACTCTGAGGGTATTGTAGCTTGCATTCTCAGTCGTCTTTTAGTGCCACTCACCGTACTAAACACTTCAATAAGCGAACAGACAGCACTAGCAGTATTTCAATCACCCCTCTAGTGCGCGCCTATTGGGTAGGGGGTGGGCGTCCGTTGGAGGTGTTACGGCATTCTCCTCCCAAGAATTTATCCGGTAGCACGTCCAAAGTTAATACATTGCCAGAGCTGCAAATCCGTTAATACCGCCAGTCTCCTCATACTTTCAAATAGCGCGCTATTTGACGACCATGTAACAGAAATGATCAATATCGTCAAATGATTTACTTGCGTTTTAACATCTCGGTTGCCAATTCGATACCCAACTGCTTTGACTTTTAACAACTAAGGTTTAACTTCTCGTTTTGCAACGTTTGTAGACGTTAGAATAACTGTAGGTGTTTTAACTGTTGAACGTCAAAAGTGAAACGTGCCTCTTGAATTAAATTTGAGCCTCTTGCATTATTTTACTTCCAAGAATGCGATCAGTGACCAGCTATAATTGTCAGAGTATTGGCACATGAAAAGTTGAATCATCTCTTGCGCAAGCAAATTCTTCTTGCTAAATTAACAAAGTTATAAAACAGAAACCAGCTGAGTGATTAAAACGTAGAAATTATGCGAGTAGTCGTGATTACAGTGCATAACACATCTATTCCACTGCAGACGGCGGTTAGAACTCAACTTAATTGGGCAGTTAATCGGGCGATCCACTGATGGCCCGATTAAAAGGCGGTGTGCAACGCAAGCCCAATTAACTTTAATCGACCAATCAGTAAGTTAATCGGGCAATTACTCAGTCGGGCGATTAACTACTTAAACGGGCAGTTAACTTTAACGCAAACTTTAACTTAATGGAGGGGTGTGCAACCGGCCCCAGGAGGCCAACAGTTTGCAATCTTCGCTGGACGCACTGCCAATTCGGCGCCTGCCTACCCCACCCAAATCGTGGCAGAGGGCGGCGATCTCAACGCAGAGGGCGTCCTTGTCGTCTATGGGGCCGGCGCCTTCGGCACTTCCGTCTCTGCCCTCCTGGCGCAGCTCGGTCAGCAGACGCCTCGCCAGATGGGCAACGCTACAGAAACACAAACATGCGCGAATGTCGCTCCCGCGCAATACAAAGTTGCAACACACCCGATGCTGTGGGCGAAGCGGCTGTGGTCTCCAGAAGGGTAGACGGTGTAGGCCAGCCCAAGCTGCTTGATTCTCTGCAGCCGCTTGAATTGCCGAGTGTCCATGATCAGTTTCCAGATTCGACGAACTCGGTACGAGCTGTAGACGTCGTCCGAAATGGTGTCCGTCTCCAGCGGCATTCTGCTTCGGTTCGGTGTAACGGGATCTAGGGAGAACACCCACGCGAGCCAACGTTCGCTGTCGAGCACGATCCAACAGACTTCCAGCAACGATGACGGCCTCTGTTTGAATGAAGAAAAATGTTGTGTGCGGATGCTGTAATGTTTGTCTGATATGAGACGGATTGAATTGCAGAACTGCGAAGTAGATAGTCTTACACGGATTGCGGAATGGCGCGCATTCAACATTCAAATCTTGGTTGGAACTACGGTAGCAAAACTTATTGCAACTAATTTGATTTCAAATTGTGAAGTAGACCCGGTCTTACCAAGATTACAAAACGGCGCAAATTCAAAATTCACTCGAAGCCTGCTATCCAAATGATAGCGTACTCGTCACGCCGTCCGATTACGTGGAGCGTATACCACTTTTGGCCGTTTCGAAGTTACTTGGCCAACATAACCAGACGACAAAGTACACACACCACAAAAAGTTGACTTGCTGGATGCGGCCGGTTATCTAGCTGCGCCTGGCTACACGGAACCGACATCTCGCTACCGCTCCGGAATGGGGTTGGGTAATTGCGGTGCCGGTGCCGGTGCCGGTGCCGGTGCCAGCTGGGTAATTGCGGTGCCAATTGACGGTGCCGCCGTTTTCTTGCGGATGTGACCACCGACCATCGCCCCGAGTTAGGACATAGGGTAATCGGGTGAGCTCTTTCCGATAGTTGTGTCAAAAATTTCCTACGATTTGCCGTTTTGGAGAAATCGTCGTCATTGGTGGTAATCGCGGTGCCAGTTCGATCGCGGTTTCAACGAAATCGACCCTGTACGATGCCGCTACGGTATGCGATGTGGCCGGCCTTTACAAAGGACCGAACAGCAGCAAGAAACCGACCAAATTAGGTCAGTTTCAAAGCGACTTAAGGCGTGTAAAGACGTGCTTCGTCCAAATCTCTTCAAATTTTATTGCAGTTGCGGAAATTATAAAATCTCGAGCTTTGGCAATCCGATTGCAAAAAAACTTGGGGAGAGCGAACGCCAATATGTTCTTCAGATTGTGTTAAAATTTCACCCAAATCAGAAAAGTGTACCGCCTGCACGGTTACGTCAGCCAATGTCTACCAAAGTCTGTTCCAAATAGTGTGAGCTGGAGGTCTTGTACAGAAATCTTGTGCATAGTGAAAGGTATGAAACATTGCTTGGTGGTAGTCGATCGTGGTACAAGTCTGGCGTTGGTGCGTGTTTATCGCACGCTAATCACGCAACACGCACAGAAATTACGCTTTATGAAAAAATCGACTTTTCTGTAGCACAAGCAATTTTCCAAGTGGAAATAGTAGTAGAGTATAGAGTAAGTAGAAACAGAAATAGTGGAATGTTTGACAGTTCTATCTCAACACACTAGAAAGTTATAGCAATTCTCTCGACCCCTACTTATTCAAACCTTAGTGCCTTCCCATAGTGTGAATACGGTAGAGGAGTGGAAATGGCGCTACACTGCTCCTCACCCCCCCCCCCCCCCCCCCCCCTCCACCCACCATACCCCCCTCCCCCAACAGCCCTGCAAATTCACTCGCCCCCTCCTCTACCGTACTCTGCTCTCCCAAATGCCCATGAAAATTCACTCGCCCGCTCCTCTACGGTACTCCCCTCCCCCAAATGCCCATGAAAATTCACACGCCCCCTCCTCTACCGTACTCCCCTCCCCCTAATGCCCATGAAAATTCACTCGCCCACTCCTCTACCGTACTCCACTCTCCCAAGTGCCATGAAATAAACTATTTAGAGAGCCGCTTCATCCACATTAGAGGAGTTGCAGAAAAGTTTTTTTGGCAAATTTTCAGAGCTACAGTAACCCGGCCGCGTCCATTTGAATATTGGGTGTCGGGTCGACTTTCGCGATATTATACTCGATTTCGGGGTTTTCGGGGGCGCTGATTACGAATTTGGCATTCGTTTAGCGTTTAGATGATGTTTAAGCGTACCTATGACGAATTTGCACGCTACCGTACCCCAAGTGCAGAATTTTGGTTTTGCGAGTCCATAGGAAGTTAGGGGTGTTGTATGTCGAATCTGGGGTATTCTGTGGTGTAGATCACGAATTCGGCATTAGTTTTGCGATTGGGAGTGTCAGGAGGCCACAAAGGAGAGTAGTCACCGTGCGTAGGAGTTCAAATTTGTGGAGTATACTGCGTCCCCCGGACGACTTGCCTGGTTTGCAATCGGTTTGCTCGAGATTTTATAATTTCCGCAACTGCAATAAAATATTCGAAGAGATTTGGACGAAGCACGTCTTTACACGCCTTAAGTCGCTTTGAAACTGACCTAATTTGGTCGGCTTCTTGCTGCTGTTCGGTCCTTTGTAAAGGCGGGCCACATCGCATACCGTAGCGGCATCGTACAGGGTCGATTTCGTTGGAACCGCGATCGAACTGGCACCGCGATTACCACCAATGACGACGATTTCTCCAAAACGGCAAATCGTAGGAAATTTTTGACACAACTATCGGAAAGAGCTCACCCGATTACCCTATGTCCTAACTCGGGGCGATGGTCGGTGGTCACATCCGCAAGAAAACGGCGGCACCGTCAATTGGCACCGCAATTACCCAGCTGGCACCGGCACCGGCACCGGCACCGCAATTACCCAACCCCCTCCGGAATGCACACAAACCAATCGACCCACAATTTCCGCTTGCTGCAAAGCAACAAGACTATCCGCATAGGTAGACCTTTTTCTCCACAAATCATACATAGCCAAATTGACACACTACGAAAGATAGAAACCATGATGGCCCCATCCGTTAGACAGAAACCGAAGAACGACAGAAGGCGTAGTAAATGTAGCGTCGGTACAATACACTGCGTCAAAACGTACAAGAAAGTCAGTGCTTTGTTACGTCGCTCTTCGCAAGAATCAAACCGACAGTTTCCCACAGAGGCTGTGTCACCGATATTCGACACCATTCGAAAGAGCGCAAGCTAGGTGACTGCGCCGGTGATACTTCACGGTACAACTAATGTGGCAAACGTAACGCGCGTGTGTCAATCACTCTCAGTAACCCTTAGTAACCAAGGATTGTGATACCCAAACGGCGGCGATAGAACTCCTTCTAGGTCCGACTACCTTCGTCGTAGGCGGCTGTCAACAAGAAGCGCCAACCAACACCTACCTACCACGCTCGCGCTAAGCAGGCACGACTAGCAGCTAGCTGACAATGAACAGGTAAGTCGACAAAATATATGAACGATTAGATTCGATTTGAACGAACGCGCGCGCGCGCAGGCAGTCGCCGGATGGCCCACAGACCAAGCCGAGACGTCGCGACGGTAAAATGTGCAACAACGTGAAGAAACGTATAGCCAGAGGAAAGTCGACCAGCACAGAAGTAGAGGATGGTAGTAGTTGAAGAGCAAAAGAAAGAGGTGTACGTACCACAACGCCCGGTGCGAGAAAAGAAGGCAACGAAGTTGAGTGGGGGAAGTGCCTCCGCACTCTCAGAAGAAGCGAAAAGGTGTAACACCCAGACAACAGCGCGTCAGCTTCGCAATCCAAGAAGACGACAGTGGCGGAGGTCGCAAACTCGTCGGGTGCCGCGGCTGCGAACGGCGCTGACTACAATCGCAAGGTATACGGTAGTGAAATGTGCGAACAGCAGGGACAGAGCAGTAGCTGTACACGGTCTGAACGCAGCACAGTCGTTGCGAAGGCGATGGGGCAACGGCGACAGCAGAAGGACGCAACAAGAGAAGCCGTGACCCAGTAAACGAAGAAGATAATATGTTCCTTCTTATAAAAGTGGGCCCTCCGCCGCTCTTTCTGGGCGAACGAACCGAACAGGCGAGTAAGGCACACACCGACTGACCATAGCAGTAGTAGCAGCAGAGAAATTACCACGGAGAAGAACAAAGGGACCACACCGCGCCGCTGTTGTCACTGATAAGACGAAGCGAGAGGACGAGCGCGCGCGCCGAAGTGGGCAGCATCAAATCAAGCCAGGAACCGCCGAGAACCGATAGGACGAGCCGCGCGGGCGCGCGCGAGAAGTGAGAACGTGTCAACAGTAGAGTGCGACCACGAGACGGCCAGGCGCGTCTCTCCCTCCGTCCACGTGACGAGTAGAGGGTATGAACCACCGTCTTGCGCCAAGACGACTAGAAGGCCGGCGAAGACCGACGTCTCGCCAAGCAGCGCTCGTCCACTTCTCTGCTAGTGCGCTTCCACAACTGCGCTCTATGCGTGTCTCATGCCAAGGCGGAGACGTCGCCGGCCTCTCTCAAGTCGGCGTCGGAGCCGTGGAAGGGCGAGGCCATGGAGGGCAGGGGCGAAGGTCCCGACAGCCCCGAGTAGACGTCGTCGGCCGACGCCACGCGCTCCATCAGCGGAAGGACGTCCAGCAGCTCGCGATCGTTGACGTCGTCGAACCAGGACGACACGGGGATCTGCAACGGCGCTCAGATGCGTAGGAGGCGAATGCAACCGCTATTAGAAGTCCGTGGTTTTGAATGTCAAAGATATGGAGTGCTTCATGAATTCTCAAAGTTAGGAACCAAAACAGCGCCGTCAAAACAGACAGTTACAGTGATTCTCGCAGTAACACCCACCGCGTTCTCGGGATGGAAGGCGTAGGAGGCAGGAGAGTTGTCCACGATCAGGACGCGCTTCAGGTCGCGCCCCAGAAGCTCCAAGTTCTGCACAAGATGCGGAGGCAAAGTTAGGATAATGGGAACAGCACTTCAATATTGCATATTGTAGTGATTACACTCTCAATCCCCCCCCCCCCCCCCCACCTTGACGTAGTTGCCGTTGTGGTAGACGCAGGCCTCCCTGAAGAGGCGCGCTCGGAACACGTTCCACTTGTCCAGCAGGTCGGCAACGGGATCGGCGTACTGCAAGAACGAAGGAGCGCCAATTCACACACGAAGTCACGGTCGCCGGCAGGAGGGCGCAGGCGCCCACCTTGGCGAGACTGGCCGTGAAGAGGATGCACTCGTAGAGGGAGCCGATCCTTCTGAGGAACTCGTCGACGTACGGCCGCTTCAGGACGTAGACCTGATGCGTCACGCCCTCGATCTCCACGGGAATCACGAAGTCGGGGTTCTTCACTGGCTGCAACAGCGAGAAAACCAGGCAAGTCGTCCAGGGGACGCAGTATACTCCACAAAGTTGAACTCCTACGCACGGTGACTCCTCTGCTGTTGTGACCTCCTGACACTCCCAATCATAAAAGTAATGCCGAATTCGTGATCTACATCCCAGAATACCCCAGAATCGACATGCAACACCCCTAACTTCCTACCGACTCCGGAAACCGAAATTCTGTACTTGGGTTACGGTAGCATGCAAATTCGTCATAGTGCATTCAAACACTATATAAACCCTAAACCAATGTCAAATTCGTAATCAGCGCCCCCGAAAACCCCGAAACCGCGTATAATATTGCAAAAGTCGACCCGATACCCAAAATTCAAACTGATGCGGCAGGGGTACTGTAGCTCTGAAAATTTTTCAGAAACACTTTTCTGGACTTGATTTAAGTGTAGAATCGTTTAGAACCACATTTGGAACGATCCAGCAACGCATTCGGGCGCAACAGACGTCGAAACGCGAAAATCGATATTTTCGACCCCGAAGTCAAAAAAGTTCCACCAAGATAACTTTTTTGTGTTCTAACCGATTTTCTCCGTTTATGGCTCATTCGATAGAGGGCATCTGGGAAGGAGCAACAAAAGCGGTCTCGCCGCTCTAGCTGCTACCTAGCTCGCACAGCAGCCCGTCAAAGCCGACCCGGGGCCAAAATTCGCGCATTTTTCAAATTTGGCGCCAAAATGGGTCCCGCAGCGATCCAATTCATTTCTTCCACCCTCGGCCCTATCGAGCACTACAACATATCAAAAGATAGTATATACCATTATATGCAACTTTTTCGAGTTCTACCTTGTACTATGCCTTTTTCAGTACTTTGAAAATTTAAATTTTTGAATTTCCCGCCAACGGGGCCGCAGGTGACCCCGTTTGGGTCCACCCTGCCCACTTACTAGGCCTACCCATCGCAAAAGACCGTTTGCAAATCGGCCGCTGCACGCGCGAACACCATCCGTTAGAAATTACTGCGTTTCGCGCACAAACGCTATATACTCCACACTTTTTGTGGAGTATATAAATTCTCACAAAGTCACCAGCCGGCAAGAGTCACTTCCCAACCTTGAAGGAGCTGTGGACGAGCGTCTCGTCCAAATCTATCACCAGGCACTTCTTGTTCAGATCGCACGGCCTAATCACAGGTAAGAGCCAAGAACGCCGTTGGTTGTGCTGGAAAAGAAGCCGCGATGAATGGCAGCAGACTACGGTAAACCCAGGCTTGATTAGAACCTTGGGAGGGGAACTTTGGAGCACCGGACGATTGGGGTCGCCATCCTGTAGCGGGTACTTGCCGTCCACTGACGAAGGATGGAGTTGGCCGGGAGGACCGCGTGGAGTGTGGGGGCTGGGCGTGGCGCCCAGGCAGCAGAGCAACGTCTGCAGGAAGCGCCGAGCGCGCGGCTTGCGCAGTACCACCGTCGGCTGCGCACCGGAGGGGATCTCGCCTGAAAGAATGTGAATTTGAATGGGACTAGCAAGCCAACGCCGTGAGTCATCGCCATTGGCCCCTCCCAGTATTCCCCACTAAGCATCCACATGAATCACGAGTTGCCCGGAAGTCGCACGATTCCCCCCACCTATAGACCAGATTGGATTGCCCTTGCCGCCAGCGATTGGCGGCCGATCGCCAATGAACGTCATGGTCGCGGCCGGCTTCTTCTTGGGCACTGCGTAGAAGTCGTAGTAGAAGTTGGGCTCGTCTACCCGCCTCGCCGTCTGCGGAATCTTCAACGTGGCACTGTTCGCGTAGAACTTCGCCTTGTTCTTCCGCCTCTGCTGGGTGGACGGTTGCTTCGACAGCGACTGTCCATTGGACTCGTTAGTCTGCTGCGCCGTCGTCACCCAGAACTGGGTGATGCCCAGTTCGCTGTCTTCGGCCACCTTGTGCCAGTAGCTGGAGCTGCCCAGGTTCCGACTAGCGGGAGCTGCAGCTGTGGCGGCGCCGATATTCGCCATGGCGGACGGGCGCACTCCCACGCGGCTGTTGTCGCCGTCCCCCTGGTGCCGTCTCCGTCTGTGGCGATGACGGCGCGACTTCTCCGTCGACTCCACCGTTGGACCAGCCGGGTCCATTTTTCGGCGGTTGCTCTGACTGTCAGTGGCAAGGGCAGACGTCAGACGACGGCTGATCGGAACCTGGCCGAATAATAAAGTAGAACGCCGGCAGAGGCGGGGCGCCAGCAGTAACGGTTGCGCCGTCAGAAGAGACAGAGGGGGACCGAAATCACGGTCAGCGCGCAAGTTGCGCGCGCGAAGTCGCTCCGGGCGCGAAGACGTCTGTGTCTTGAACGAAGGCGGTGGAAGACGAGCGGCCAATGAAGAAAAAAACGGCGCACCGCCCGAATTGAGAACGCGCACGATGGATGGGCGAGAACAAATTCCGTCGGCTCGCCTCTCGGCTTAGCTTCTGCCGATCTCAAACAAAAGTATCCATCTCGCTCTCGCCTCTCTAACTCGCGCTGAAGAAGAACAAACAAAGAGACCGCCGCGCCAGCGGCAACAGTGGAAGACGACGGTTCTGCTCCGTCGTTGTCATCGCACAAGCGAGGTGAAAACGCCAGTCGGCCTGCAGCAATGGAGGCGGCACAAAAGCACCGCTCGCAGAGGCCAAACAGCAGCGCTGCGTCGACGAAGAGTCACCTCCAAGCCATCGAACAACAGCGGGTAGCGCCGGGAGGGAGTGAGTGAGACGAAACGCCTGCGTCAAGACCTCTCTCTCTTCTTCTCCTGTCGCCCTCCACCCACAACATCGAGAGAGGGAGAGAAAGCGTCGACGAGTCGCCGAACCATTGCCAGCCCAATGTCACATAGGAGGCGAAGCGGCGGCGAGTTTTGTAGCGCGAGGACAGGGGCGCAATTGAGAAAATGGCGCCCACAGCGCCGCGGTTGACGCCGCCGCCGTTGGCCGACTAACTGGTCCCGTTGTCATAGTCGCGCGAGCGCGCAGCGAGAAAGAACGGCTGCGCGCAGCGCGCCCAGCGATCCGCCACCGTTAGCGGGAAGTGGGGACCTTCCCATTGTTCACGTCAACCGCACTCGCAAACGCGTTGTTGACCAACTGACGATTTACGTCCCAAATGACTGCACGTGAAGCTGCCGTCGACCTCACGCTGCCTCTTCCTCTGACACAACGCAAGCGGCAAGCATAACTGGGCTTGCTTTGCGACAACCAACAACGACGAGACCTACGGAAACCGGAAAATTCAAGCAATGGTGGAGGCCCACTGACAAGCAAAAAGCCTACGATGGGTCTGTTGATAGTCAACCCAACGAGTCAGTCACGCTGCCTACATCTGCATCAAGATTTGACTCTCATGGGCCAAACCCAACTCACTCATCCGCTTCCTTAGAAAGAGGCTCCACGTTACTTTGTGAAAGCTGAGTTCGCAATCAGTGACCAGGGGAAGATCGTCCGCGCAACATTACCAACGTCAGGCCCAGACCCACCGACCTTCAAACGACAACAAATGAAGTCGCAGTCAAAGGAAAGGGTTCCTCCACTTACCGTCGACAACCTGCGGCGAGCTGGCTTCGTAGCACTTGTCGCGCGCTTCGCCGTCACGACTAACGGAGGCGATGATGGACTCTGGGTCCAGAGGCGGCTGCGACACCGGCTCCTGCTTGCCCTTGTCCTTCGCGGCGGCGCCCTTCTTGCCCTTCTTTGCCTTCGAGACCTTCTCCTTCTTGCCTTCCTTCTTGTTCGTCTTGCCGCCTTTCTCTTCGCCGACGGCAATTGTCAGCGGCTTCTTCTCTTCCACCTCCGTCGTCGGACTGTCGACGTCGCTATTGTTGTTGTTGTTGAGCGCGATAGGGTTGTTGTTGTTGTTGTTGCCATTGCCGCCAACAGTGGTGGTGGCCGTTGACGCGGTGCTGGTCGAGATCGTGGTGGCGATGGAACCGCTCTTGGAGCTGGCCATGGTGCCAGGGGAACTTCGTCGCCGTCGCGGTAACCCCGATAAGGGAGCAACGAAACGAGGCTGCTTGAGCTGACGTTCAAAGTCGTCGTCTTCGTTCAAGAACATCCCGAAACAGCAGCAGTAGCAACAGAAGGCCATGGCCTGACTCGGCTGTCGCGCATTTCTCTGGGTCGATTCGTCTCTGTCAGCCGAGTCAGCCAATCCGTCGTCAGTCAGACAATAGATCCGGAAGCGCAGAGTTCCTTCTCGGGCCAGTCGTGGCGGAAATTGCTGCAACAAATTGAGATTGCGGGCAGCCGCTGTCTTCTTTCCTACAGTGGCTTCTTTCGCTACTGCGCGCGCCTCCAACTATCACTTCACATCCAACAATCGCCGTTTCACGGTGCGAGGCGAGCGGCCGCCGGATCGCATTGCACTGCATGTTTCGGCACTCGACAGCTAAAATGGAAACGTAGATGGGCAAAGGATGGTTGGGGATAAGAGCAGAAAAATTAGGTACTAAGTTACTTTTGTAAAAAAAAACTTCAGGCAAACAGGCGCAAACCGAAAGCCTTCCACCACAGAGATCTGAACCGACGCGCATTCAAGAAATTTTGAAAGCTATATTGTCTTCTACATTTTTGTGAAACTGTTCTGCAACTAGCCTGGAAATTTGAGGGGGGGGGGGGGGTGGTTGTGTGTTGTTTTGGGTTTTTTTTTTGTGGGTTTTTGTTGTTTTTGTTTTTGGGTTTGGTGTGTGGGGGGGTCGCAATAAAATTGAGAGTCTGTAATCCACGCTTACGGGAGCGGTTTTGGTTACGGTTTGCCTTCTACGGTAACATATGCGACGTATAAAACGCCGCCAGCCCAGCATAGAGGGCACTGCCATCGGAAAGAATGTCGCTCTCCTCTTACCAATTGCAAGACCATTTACCGCAAATACTCCAATAAGCCCCCCTCCTGACCTTCGCCTTCAAGAGCGTGGCGTAGAAGTTGGAGGTGGGGAGGGGGGCTTGTCAGAGTATTTACAGTTACCTTGTGCATAGAACTAACCGTAAATACTCCAATAAGCCCCCCTCCTGACCTTCGCCTTCAAGAGCGTGGCGTAGAAGTTGGAGGTGGGGAGGGGGCTTATCAGAGTATTTACGGTATGTTCCTCACTACAGGTTACATGCACTACATTTCGCTTCGATTCTGTCTTCAGCTCTTACCTTTGTGGCTGAGAGAAGTAGCCGTAAGGCTACCCCGCCATGCACACAGCATAACCTTTGAGATGTGAGCGAGGAGAATGCAGTAGGAGTATGAGGACGAATTGAAGTGGACCAGATTGGTGACCCAGGTCAGTGGTTAGAGCAAGGCGATTCAAGCTGCGAGGTTGCAGGTTCGATTCCCACTGGGTCCAATTCTTTTTCGCTCTAATCTAGCTAGTAGCAAAAGCGAAAAGGAAACGTAAAAGATGTTTACCAAGCGGGAATCGAACCCACTACTCTACTGTAGCTCTAAAATTTATTCCAAAACACTGACTGTCCACTGCTTCTGCCTTCTCTCTAACTAAGCAAACATTTGTCAGTTCCCTGTTTGTTCCTACAAGATGGCATCATGTCCGTACCTCAACCATCCACCTACACCTACCCCAGCCTGTCCTGTCTCATCAGTGGTCCTTTGGGTTTGAAAAAGTTTGACTGTCTGTTGCTTCTGCCTGTTCTCTAACTAAGCAATCGTTTAACAGTTCTCTGCTGGTTCCTGCGCACTGGCAATCTGGCTGGACATCAACCATCCAGTTACCCCAACAGGTCCCATCAGTGGTCGTTTGAATTTGACCATTGATTGCTTGTCTTGACAACTGCGATACTATTCGACCCCCATTCGCAGTGACGTTGAAATGCAGAATCCCTCGGTAGCCGTGGATTCCAGAACTAGTCGGGAACTGTATCGTGAATTTTTGAAAGGTGACAAGAGATTTTCTGCTCTTCCCTTTTGATCCTTCGAATATCACAGAGTGAGTCGATCGCGAGTGATCTGCAGTATGGACGTGATCGAGTCTGAAGACTCCCAACAATGGGGCGAAGGTTGCTTTCATGATGTTCTATCTTTACCTTGCCTGCCAATGACTTATGCGGTGTATAGCTTCTCAGATGAACCAGTTGAAAACCTCTCTTCACGTCAATTGGGGGCTCACAAAAACCTGGACAACAAACGGGCGCAGTTCGGCACTGCCGCGCTGAGCGCCTGCTTGAGCAAAGTTTATCTGGGTGTGTGTGGAAACTCGTCTGTAAACAAACGTGAGAAACTTGGGACTTGAACTATCCTCTTATGGTGCAGGCGAGTACGACGGCGGCTCCTCCGGGAACCGTCTCTCGCAGCAGGCGTCGAACGACCTTCTGGCCACAAGGAGGACCTTCGACGTCGTCCCGTGAGTTTCCCAGTTGCGTTTGCTTCTTCCAGTGTGTGCGGCGCGTTCATCTGCCAGCCTTTATTGTGTAGTGCTCTTCAGTGCAAGTGTCGTCGATTGTAGGGCTCGTCGGAAGGACAAGTCGGACAGGGCGACGGTGGAGCAGGCGCTGGATCCCCGCACGCGCATGGTGCTCTTCAAGCTGCTTCAGAGGGGCGCCTTCGACCGAATCGACGGCTGCATCTCCACCGGCAAAGAGGCCAACGTCTACCACGCCACCTCGAGCAGATTCGAGCGCCTGTCCGGCCTGGCGATCAAGGTAATCGATTGGAAGTTCACGATCGATTGTGGATCTCGCTAGTCGCTAGTACGGCCAATTGTCGACCAGTTCGTCGCAGGTGTACAAGACGAGCATTCTGACCTTCAAGGACAGAGACCGCTATGTCACGGGCGAGTTCCGGTGGGAGAGACCGAGCGGCTCTTACTCTGCTGTTGTAGCGTCAATGTCGACAGTTACCTTTGCAGCTACCGAAGGGGTTACTGCAAGGGCAATCCGAGGAAGATGGTGGCCACCTGGGCGGAGAAGGAGATGAGGAATCTCACCAGGTATGCAGGAGGCCTACTTCTTGTACTTGCTGCCCAATGGTGATCAGTGACGCGCAATCTTCGCAGGATCCACCAGAGCGGGCTACCGTGTCCCGAGCCTGTTCTACTGAAGGGCCACGTGCTGGTCATGGAGTTCCTGGGAGAGGACGGATGGTAGGCAGGCGCCTGGAGTGGCCCAGACAAATGGCTACCGTAGTTCTTGAGCCTGCGCACATTTCAAGGCCGTCGCCGCTGCTGAAGGAGGCGGTTCTGGAGGAGGACGCAGTTGGCGAACTGTACCGACGCGTCGTCGTCCTGGCGCGGGAGCTGTTCCAGAAGTGCCGATTGGTCCACGCCGACCTCAGCGAGTTCAACATCATGTGGGCGATTCTCGTTTGTGCTGGGGCTGACTCCACGAAGCGCAATTGCACTATGGCTGACGCGAGTGGCAGCGCTGAGCTGCGCTGGGTGTCGAGCGCGAAAAGCGACTGTACTGTAAAGCTGACGTCGGTCCTTTCTTCAGCTACCACCGGAGGGAGGCGTACATCATCGACGTGTCGCAGGCGGTGGAAGGCGACCACCCGCACGCCTTCGAGTTCCTTCGCAAGGACTGCGCCAACGTCAACGGTTGGAATTATTGTTGTTCGATGTATTGAACAACATTTGTGACCGGTGACTGCGCGCATCGCAGACTTCTTCCGCAAGAAAGGCGTGGCCGTCATGACCACCCGGGAGCTGTTTCGATTCGTGGTTCATCGCGAGCTCGACTCGGAGACCAAAGTCGACCGCTTCCTGGCCGACGCGGAAGAGAGGGCGAGGAGTCGAGAGAAAGAAGCCTACGACGCCGACGAGGAAGTGGGAACCATAGCGCTTTTTGGATTACGTTATATTGACAAAACGCTACGTTTTGACAGGTGTTTATGCGTCTGTTCATTCCGCAACGACTGGACGAGATCCTCTTGGACGGCAGGGGCGCCGTCGTCGGACAGCGCGAAGGGGCGGCGGTGGAGTTGACGCAGTCGAAGTTGAGTGCCGCCGCCGTAGTCGCTGTTGAGGAGAAGCCGAAGGAAGAAAGAGGGGCTGGATCGGTGGGATCCCATTGCTCTGCATCGCGTCGTCGCTCGTCGCATTCATGCGCTTCGGTGTCTAGGAGGAAGAGGAAGCGTCTCAAGACAGCGGAGGAATCGACAGCGAGAGTGAGCTTGAGACTGCGACAGCCGGCGGCGACGAGGCCGGTGAGGTGACGACGACGACGCAACAGAGGAGGCCGAGGAACGAGTCGCCCAACAGCAGAAGGGTGGGATAGAAATTGCGTGAAAAGTAGTCAGTTAGTCACGAGTAAACGCCGCCAGATCCAGACATTGACACCTAGCGAACACACCATTAGGTGGCAATGTAACGACAGTCTACAGTAACCTTTCAGTAGCTGTCACTTACTCGCTCTAGGAGAGAAAGGCGGCGGTCAAAGAGGAACGAAGGGCCCATCGGTTGGAGAAGACGCCGAAGCACGTGAAGAAGCGACGCGACAAGCTGGCCAAGAGCAATTCCAAGCGGAAGTAGAAATGACTTGTGCACTGTTGTTGAATTATTGGCGTTGGCTCTTTCCTGTGATGGCCTTTGAACAGAGTTGACGAAGAAGAAGATGTTTTATATTCTTTGGCTGGTGTCCAAGTGTTGTGTACTGTGTATCTGGATGGCTCTACCTCCCAACAGTGCCTGTTGCGATGGCGGAGTGCGGAATCGCTGTGATACCACCCTATACGCGGCGACAATAGTTCAGCGCACGCAGGCGCCCGCCGCAACGACGATCGCGCCGCGTGCGCCAACACTGCCGCGCCGAGAATCGGGCGCTCTCTGGATCGCTGTACATACTAGTGGATGAGCGAGGATACGCTCAACAAGTGGTGGACAAAAGTGGCTCCTGAGACTTCGAGGATGCGCTCTCTGGTGTGGAGCGAGAGTCTGTTCTACTGGCTGAGGGCGGGCGGCGCCTCGATGCTGGTCTTCGGTGGCGTGGTGCCCTTTCTCTGTCAATTCTGGGAGATCCAAAGACTGGGCGCCCCCGCAGCCATCGCCTTCTCCCTGCACGTCTGTCTCGCCCTGCTGCTGGCTCACCTGCTCAGGATACTCTTCTGGTGAGAGATACAGAGGGAGAGCTTGGCCACAGGAATGCCTTCTTAGAGTTCCGTATGTCGGTGATTGGAGGCTAGCAAAGTGTTTGGAAAGCACGAGGCGCGAATATCGGCTGTAGAACGATTTTCCAGGATGCTTGGCGCTTGTTCGAGGCGGCTTACGCGTGGTTATTGTTTGTCGCGCCTGCATTGTGGTCGACGTAGCTGTCCTCGGCCGTTGTCAGGTTCGGCGAGCACTTCGAGTACCCGCTGCTGGCCCAGAGCTTCGTCATGATCGCCTTCATGCTGCAGATGGTCTACACGGTGGTGCGCGCCAGGAGAAAAGTCCACGACGACCACCACAAGCCCTCGGCCAGCGCCGGCATCGCGCTCTGGGGTACGGTAGGGTTAGTAATTCGAGTGTAGCGAAAGTGCTCTGCTCTGGAAGCACTAGTATCGTATGTAGTCTTCTGTCATGTACAGTACATAAGAACATAGCCCTGTGCTGAGGACAGCGTATGTATCAGTTGTGCCATGTCACAGGCGTTCCTCTCGCGTCCTATAAGTCGATCTCGTTGGTCAGACAGCGCAGCTTGACCGAGTAGCTGTTGCTGGCGTTCGAGGAGTGCTCGGTCGTCGGCGCGCAGTGGTGGTGATGGTTGCCACTGCTGCTGTTGTTGGTCTGCGGGTTCTTGCCGGCCTCGCTGCCGTTTCTCTGGCGCCACTGGGTGCTCAGCTCGAACTGGCGACACTCCTCGCTGTCCTCCTCCAGCACAGCCACTGCGGAGCGCTGGAAGGCGGCCGGCTCCGTTTGGCGTCGGCGCGTCCTGTCGCGCGAGACCTTCTTGCGGGCGCGCATCCCGGCCGACATGTGCCGAAGGCGCTGCTGTTGCTGGAGGCGCGCTATGCGCGAGGGCCCTCGCATCACGCGGTCACTGGGACCGGGCACCAGGCAGGGAAGACAGCGGTGTACCAGAAGCCAGCCGTTGATGAAGACCATCAGGCCGCTGCGCTTGAACTCCTTGATCGTGAACGCTGCAATGGAAGCGCGCCATTGTGCTTCGCATCTGAACTGAAACAATGGAGAAGCGACGGTCACCCACCATAGATGATGGGGTTGATCATGGAGTTGCAGTAGCCGATCCAGGTGGCGATGTCCAGAATGAGCGACGAGATGCAGTTGCACTGAGAGTCTGCAAGTGAATGACCACTGCTGGTTCAATCCCCTACCTTTACATGCACTGGATTAGACGAGACAAGGAACCCACTGGCCAAGTAGATGGTGAAGAAGGGCAGCCAGCAAAAGAGGAAGGCGCAGCTGACCACGCCTAGGGTCTTGGCCACCCTCTCGTGAGTGCGCAGTACCCTGCGCTGCTGCTCGCGTATGCCGTGGCCGGCGCTGGCGCTCGGCCTCGGCCCCAGGTTGATCCTGAGTCCGTCGCCCGTCTGGTGCTGCACCGTGTTCGTGAGGAAGTTCATGCCGGCGCCGAACACCATGAGCATGCCGGTGTCGAGGCAGCGCTGCCTGTTCTTGGCCAGCTTGTAGATGCGCCAGTAGAGCGTCAGCGTCACCATAGCCGGCAGGAAGAAGGCGAAGACCACCGAGTGGGCCAGGTAGCGCACCTCTTCGCCCACGAAGCAGACGCTCGAGTCGGAGGGCTGGCTTCCCGCCTGGTCGCGCCAGCGTATCGTCAGAATCAGAATGGAGATGCTGACCAGCCAGACGAGGGTCATGGCTGCGACAACGCGCCACTTTGTCACCAGCACCTTGTAGCGCAGGGGTCGTGTCACGGCCATGTAGCGGTCGGCCGAGATCACGCATATGGTAATGATTGATGAGGTGCAGAAGACGATGTCCTGAAGACGGGGAGAAAGCGTGCTTATGTTGAAGACGGTGAAGCGGGGCTTATTTATCAGAACGTGCGTGGGTGTCGTGAGGCCTACATGACAAGATTCCGCTGAATGAGTCGTTCAAGCGAATGGAAATTGAGTGAACCTGACCTGCCTGTGGTGCTTAGATTGAACCTATATAGTGCAGTGCTAGACAGGCCAACTCTAAGCCCTGCGTGTTCACCATCCATTGGCATACGATCAAGAGTCGCTTACGCAGAAGACCCATATTCGGCAGAGAAGGCGGCCGAAGAGCCATCGTCTGAAGATGAGGTAGATGGCGGCGCAGGGCAGCACGAGCACTCCCACGAGGAAGTCGGCCAGGCCCAGGTTCCAGACGAAGAGCATTGTGTTGCGCTTGCCCACGCGCGCCTTGAAGCAGAGCACCAGCAGGTTGCCCACCACCGTCAGAATGATGATGCAGCTGGCGGGAATGCCGAACAGGAAGAGGAATATGTAGGAGAAGCCCGCTTCCAGTGGGTCGGCGCCGCCGACGCTGGCGTTTCCCCAGCTCGTTGTGCTGTTTCTGGGGAACATTTGAGTGCACCTTCGCTGCCCTGCCCTTGCAACTCAACACCTGCCCCGTCTAGCAGAGACGCCAGTCAATGTGTCGTCTCCATTCCCAGCGGGCGGAATGTCGCAATACGTTGGTAGCGTCTCCAGAAATCAGATATTCGCCAGGCGGTTGTTCAAATGAGACGCCTCTTCTTCGAGTTCTTCACCTATATGCAAGGGGGCGAGGCGAAGACGGCGGCTGCTTCGGTTGGCTGCGGACAGCGAGAAGAATGGGAGGGCTGTAAAAAAATTAGGACGCTTCGCGGTTCGTCTCCGCCCACCCGTCGCCGACAGAGCACCTTTGGATGTCCCCGGCGGCGGCCTGTCATTTCTGGCGCCTGTGAGCCGTATGTAGATAGGTGCCCCCACCAACGCCTTCTTCCTTTCGCCGCCGCCACTGCATGTGGCTCTAAAGTGGCGCGCGGTCGGCCGCCGTTTAATTCCTCACAAGTTCGTCAGGTCGGTCGACGACGCGAGCGACGCCTTGGGGCGCCGATTTAGGGTCCCATTGATGGGGCGGCTATGCGACAGGCGAAGCGAGAGCGGGGAGGAGCACTTGAATAAGAGATAAGGAACGGGCCGATGGGCGGCAACAGGGGCCCGCAGAGAGGGGCGACGGTAGAACTAGCCAGGGGTTGTCGTCGGCCGCGTGCCCTAATCAAATTCCTGCTTATCTCTATCGTCCCTTCACCGGCCGACGCCCGAACTCCTGGCCCGTCCCAGGGCCGATTTCGGGACGATCAATAGCCTCAATTGGTTTCTTTGGCGCGCGCGCACGAGCCACTCCAAAACCAGAGTTAGGTGCGCACAGCGCATTCGCTCACTGACTTGCGCCATGGATCCCGGGTGTGTGTACCATTTACGGCCTCTGAAGAAGGGTGGAGCGGACAGTTCGGCCTCTGAAAGCTCTATGAACCCTTCATAACTAGTTAAACGTGACACTCCGCGAGTGTCAACGTGGCACTCCGCCGATTGTGATATCACTCACTCTTTCTGAATTTCCTGTGCTGAGGTGTACACCTAGACACCTGTGCACATGTACTGAGGTATGTAGGTAAGCGATGTTATCACCGCGCTCTGCGGGGCACCACGCGCTCGCTCCTTCCCTCCCTCCCAGAAGAGACGCTGGTGACGTCACAACACCACAGGGGACCTAACCCTGGAATGTGGCGCATCAACTGAATGGAGCACGCAGCGATTTCGTGTCGCCAAAATGCCAATATCACTGGCAACACGCCCTGGAACGTGAACGTACAACAAACAGTCCATCTATGCACCGAGCTGGAACAGACACGTGCAACACGATAGGGAAGTCAGCACCGTGTTGCAGGTCGGAGGAAGCATGCTAGCAACAAAGCGCCCAATGCGAAACGCATACGCTATGGCAGTGCCCAAACACAGTCGAAAAGTCATTGAACTTGTTGGTCCTGACTGGACTTGTCCTGACTGGCTAGTACACAGTGCTGTACCACAATTCTGGATGGAGTTTTCGCGGATCTGTCCTCCAGAACCGGCCTAACGCATCCGAAATCGATCAGAAACAGTACTGGCAAAGTCAGCCGCGCGCACAAGGACGCATCTGTGCACCGAGTGGGAAAGAACCGCGCTAATAGATGGCACTTCTGAAACAGGCAAGGAGGCCGACTTCGCCAAGCACAGAAGGGCGACACCACCGCGGCATTTCAAACCAACAATTATGGCGCTCGCCATCTCCAAGAGCGCTCACAAGCACACAACCGGTGTCAAAAGGCCCTAAACCGATTGGTCCGAACTTGTTTCGACGGTCCCGCTACACCGCGCTACACCTCAATACAACCCCAGGATTTCAAATTTTTGGCACAAACCCACCCTAAACCATCCGAAAAGGGTCGAAAGTGAACACTAATCGCAAAACTAACGCGAAATTCGAACTCCCCGACCCCGAAAACCCCCGAACCAACTGTCATCTCGATTTTGAAAATTTCGGCCCGGGATTCAAAAATTCGACGCGGCCGGGTTACGGTAGCTCGAAAAACCAAAAATTATGTTTTCGGACCAGATTCTAGCGTAGAATCGATTGGCGGTGTCCGTTTCCCGGTAGAACCACGCGTTTTGGCGAAAAAACTGGCCAAATCCTAAAATCCTCAAATTTGGTCCCGAACGGAAACCCATTGCCCCCGCCTAGCTCACGAACGGCAGGATGGATTTCGGCGATTTCGGTCTTAAATGAAAGAGCACATCCAGACGCCGGCCGGAAATTTTATCTCAGCCCGATCCGCCCAGTAAATCGCGAGATATGATTTTTTGAACGGCCGGAATCGGGTTCTCAAAATTTGAATCTACCGTAACCCGGCCGTACCGCGTCGGAAATTTCCAATAATGAAATCCCTGGCCCGCCTCCCCAAGAGCTACAACATATCCAAAAATGGAGCATTTTGATCAAGTTTTGCGAAAATGGGAGCACAAACAATTTTTTTTACTTAGTAAAAATTTGAATTTTTGAATTTTCAAAAAATTTTCCCATTACCGGAATTTTCTAGGTTCCTTTCCAGCCTGCGCATCCACCAGGGCTATCGAACGCAAAAAACCGCTTGCGAATCGGTTTAGTCTAGCGAAAGTTATGAGGGAGCACAAAGAACTTGTTCCCTACGGTTGCCTACTGCTCTCCGCCGACTTCGTCGGGGCGGAGTGCCAAAAACCTATCTCGTCCACTCATTGAACTAAACGCAATTCCGTCGTCGTGGTGGCGACCCTGTCAGGTGTTGAGTAAGCAGAGATTTTGCCCCAGGCGGTTGTCAGACGGTGACGTGACGAAACAGCTGGCCATGACATTTTTCGTGCGAATTCTTACTTCGCAAGGTCGTCGCAAGTCAACTGAACTTGCAGCCTGGGGGAAGTGCAACTAGCGAGGGGAGTGGATGGACTGACACAACCGAATGTTCGGACACACGCTATGCAGTATCGAGAACGAACCGATTGTATGCCCATTGCCGATGTATGTGCCACTACCTAGCCAGCACCCACTATGGCATCTTGTGTTTCGGTGTCCTCGGCACCGGCAGTTTATGTCCGTGTCATGTCGTAAGAGATTTGCTAAATGTGACAAACGTTTGCAGGAGCGTACATAATGTCGGTTACCACACCAGTTGTTATATCATGAGATATCGTTGTACACTGCATGCCGCAAAAATGGCGGGTGCTGTGCATAGGTCTACGGCAGACGCGTACATTGCGTTGCAGAGGGCGGCTTCTGGGAGCGATTCTGGTCGTGGCCGGATTTCGGTAGCTACCTGATCACCTTTCTGATGCTGTCGGCCGCCTGCTCCCTGGTGACGCTGCTCTTCCTCGACTCGCCCCTCTTCGTCTCCACCCTGGGGCTGGTGTCCACCATGACAGAAGCCAATCTGGGCACAGGACAACTCTACAAGAACTTCAAGCGCAAGTCCACCATCGGCATGAGGTCCGCGCGCGCTTTGTGGAACGTGGAACTTGGTGGCTGTGTACTGTCGCTGCCTACGGTATCACTCCCAACGTTCAGCGTGAGCATGGTGCTGCTGTGGCTGGCGGGCGACCTCTTCAAGACGGCCTACTTCGGCGTCATGCGCACTCCCTGGCAGTTCCTCGTGTGCGGCTGCTTCCAGATCCTTGTGGACCTGCTCATCCTCGCCCAAGTCGGCCTCTACCGACGGCCCAAGGTGGGACCGGACTCGAGCGAAACTCTGGGACTGCAGAAGAAGCAAAGCAGCGCCGTCATTCTAACGCTGGACGGCGTCTCGAACTCGTAGCCCGTTCAAAGCCTATAGTGCTCTTTGCTCAAGAGTCACACAGTATGAGCGTGCCTAATGCCTAGACATAATCAAAGCGAAGAAACGAGAGATTTCTGGAATGCAATGTGCTGGCTGGCTGTCTGAGAGTGCCTCTTCTGTCTCGGTGACTGTCTTCGCTGTACAGGCCATTCCGTCCATCGCTGACGGCAACTGGGTGTTAGTGCAACTGGGCCTTATCTCTCTCTCTCTCTCTCTCGCTGCCTTGACTAGTCCGACTGTCTTTCGGCAAGTAAGTAGCACCCGCCTCAAATCGCTGGTACCTAGTGGCGTTTCGGAGCATTAGAATCACGTGTGCATCCATGTAAATCTCAGACCAACAACGAAAACTCGTTGTCGTTTGTAGTCTACCATCGCCGAAACGTCACCTAATTGTTCGGAAGTGCATTGGTAGCTCGTGTGCGCCTGTATCCTGGTATGCGTCTGTCCGTGCGTCTCATGTGAGCGCTGGCCAAAAGGTAACTTCCCGCCCACCATTCCTCTCTAGAATGTCGTAACAGTACCGTAAGACGCGCCAAGAATAAAACAGCCTGATGGATGACGATGATGTGTGTTTGAGAGAAGCGACAGCAGCGGCAGACTGATGATACACAGACGTAGCAGCAGCATAGCAAGGAACGAATGACCGCGGCGCAGCTAACCAGAATACAAGACGTACGGTAACCGTCGCTGTTTGTAATTTCGATGCAACAAGGCGACTATCAGAACCCAAACAAACGGGGATTATGAAAGCGGCGCACCTAACCAGTAGCGGAGCCGACGACTATGTCAGATTCTGCACTACGCGAGCGAAGCAATGGTGTATGACAGACATAGAGAAGCCCATTCGAATTAGATCGTGTTCGTGTACGTAGGTCTAATATCACACGTAATACAAGGGGAGGACAGCTGGCACTAGCGCGCTACAAGGAGTTGCTATGCAGCGGTAATCGTAATAAGGAAACTGTGGTAAACTACGTGTATCTCTGAAACGTAACAGAAGCGGAGGGTGCAAGCGCAGGGAAACCTATCACGAACTCAGCGTGGTGGAAGAGAAGCGTCCCATCGTAGTACCAACCGACGCGAATTTACGTGGACTGCGGACGCCGTCTACAGTTTGCTGGGCTTGACTGCCGCCGCCGCAGTCGCACCCGACGGCTTGGCGCAGAGGGAGCACAGCGTTGGGTGGCCGTTGCTGTAGAATTGGCAGTGGACGCGCCGGCAGAACTGCGTGCCTTCCTGCTGCAGCTCCTGGTGGTGCGAAGTCGCCGTCGTCGTCGTCTGCTGGGAGGCGGCGCTGTCCCTTCGAGAGCAGGCGTAGTAGTGGGTGACGCCGTGGACGTTGGTGACGGCGCTGACGCGCTGTCGCTGCGCCGTCGCCTGCTCCGCCCCGCTTCGGACGGTCACGCTGGCGCCCGTCACGGAGGTCGCCTCCTCCGCTCTCCAGCCGCCCTCTCCTGCCGCTGCTGAAAAGGACGCAAATCGACCCTGGTGCTCTGCGCTACACACTCCTCGTATCCCTTTAGGCCCACCTTGTGGACGGTTGTACACAAAATTGTACACTCATCAACTTTCTGCTTACGTGTACAAAAATGTTGCACACTTGCTTAGATGACCTGCACACCTGGCAGGTGATTTGGTGACCTGAGGATGAGTTGCACACTCTGGCAAGAAGTTGGTGACCTGGGGATGGAGGAGTCGTGTATTTGGTGATGGGTGCACAAAACTGATGAGGTGTGCAGCTGGTGGTGTAGGTGTGCAAGGATTTGATGACCGGTGCTATGTGTGAGGTGTTGGTGGTTGATTTTGCACACTTGGGGGTTATGTGTACACCTAAGTGGTTGGGAGGAGGGATTTGCACACATGGGAAGTTGCATGTACAGTTTTGCACACATGGGAAGTGTAAAGCATGGTTTTGCACACCTGGCGGATAAGAAGGGTGGTTTTGCACACCTGGTTTGTTCTGGGTGCAGGTTTGCATACCTGGGTTGTTGCGGGTGCAGTTTTGCACACCTGGTGGATGGGGGAATGGTGGTTTAGCACACCAGGGTTGTTGCAGGTATACTTTTGTACACCTGGGTTGTTGTGGGTGCAGTTTTGCACACCTGGGCAGCAGTTGCACACCTGGGGGATGGGAGTGGTACTTTTGCACACTTGGGTTGTTGCAGGTGCAGTTTTGCACACCTGGTGGATGGGAATGGTGGTTTTGCACACCAGGGTTGTTGGGAGGGCAAATTTGCATGCCTGGGTTGTTGCAGGTATACTTTTGTACACCTGGGTATAGGTTTGCCCACCTGGTGGATGGGAATGGTGGTTTTGCACACCAGGGAGGTTGAGGGTAAAGGTTTCCACACCTGGGTGGTTGCGGGTGCATGTATGCACACCTGGGTGCATGTTTGCACACCTGGCGAATGAGAATGGTCATTTTGCACACCTGGGTTGTTGCGGGTGCTGTTTTGCACACCTGTGTGATGGTTGCACACCTGGAGGATGGGAATGGTGGTTTTGCACACCTGGGTTGTTGGGGGTGCAGTTTTGCACACCGGGGTGACAGTTGCACACCTGGAGGATGGGAATGGTGGTTTTGCACACCTGGGTTGCTGCAGGTGCAGTTTTGCACACCTGGGCAATGGTTGCACACTTGGTTGGTGGATGGGAATGGTACTTTGCACACCTGGGTTGTTGCGGGTGCAGTTTGGCACACCTGGGTGATAGTTGCACACCTGGAGGATGGAAATGGTGGTTTTGCACACCTGGGTTGTTGCAGATATACTTTTGTACACCTGGGTGACAGTTGCACATAAGGTGGATGGGAATGGTGGTTTTGCATACCTGGGTTGTTGCAAGTGCAGTTTTGCACACCTGGGTGACGGTTGCACACCAGGAAGATGGGAATGGTGGTTTTGCACACCTGGGTTGTTGGGAGGGCAAATTTGTACACCTGGGTTTTTGTGGGTTTAGTTTTGCACACCTAGGTGATGTTTGCACACCTGGTGGATAAGAGTGGTGATTTTGCACACCTGGGTGATGGTTGCACATGGGGTGTATAAGAATGGTGGTTGTGGGCATGTAGGGATGTTGGGAGTAGGATTGGGCATGAGTGAGAAGTTGTACCTGTAGAAGTGTGTGTACAGAGGTGAAGTATGACAAATTACATGTACACGGGTGAGGAAGGAGTGACCTTGTAGGCATGATGAAGAATTTGTAAGGTGGCAGCTTGGGCTGCTGGATGGAAGAGATGTTATTGTGCCTGATTGGTGGTGGGGGGAGTTGGTATGGTTGTTTGTGCAGGTAGGGTGGGAGAGCAGTGTGGGTGACACTACCAATTTCACTACCAGTCACTCATGAGAGGAGAAAGTCAGGTGTAGGTGGGGCAGTGGAAAGTGGAAGAAGAGTGGCATAGGAAGTGAGGAGTTGGATTGGGAGTGGAAATGGAGACATTTGCTAGAAATGCTGGGTTGTGATGTTGCAGCGATTTTGCTTGGGCAGTTAGATGCAGAAGTGTCGTATAATTGTGGAGTAAGAAGGCCCATCCAAGGGGGAGAATGGGATGGGAAGCAAGGTCAGGGGGAGGAGCAGCAGCAACGGAGACACCATCAGCAGCACGGGCACAGGTTAGTTGGGGAAAAGAGGGATGGATTGAGTGGATGACTGTGGCCTTGGGAGTAGAGGTTTGAGAGGAGATTTGTGTACATGATGTTTTGTGAGTACAAATGTGTACAAATGTGATCAGCTTCATTTCACAAGATGGCTTCCTAGTTTGAATTCACACTGGCTAATCCAAAACATGCCTCTTTACCACACAGGTGTGCAAAATTGTGCCCCTCATCCCCAGGTGTGCAAAACACCCTACTGAACATTGCAGGTGTGGAAAAGTGTGTCCCCAAACTCCAGGTGTGCAACATTGTGTCCCCAAACCCCAAGTGTGCAAAATATCCTACTCAACATCGCAGGTGTGCAAAACTGTGTCCCCAACACCCCAGGTGTGCAAAATTGTGTCCCCAAACCCCAGGTGTGCAAAATACCCTACTCAATCACCCAGGTGTGCAAAACTGTGCCCCCAACCACCCAGGTGTGCAAAATACACCACTCAACCACCCAAGTGTGCAAAACTGTGCCCCCAAACCCCAGGTGTGCAAAATACCCCACTCAACTACCGAGGTGCGCAAAACTGTGCCCCCAACCACCCAGGTTTGCAAAATGTGTCCCCAACCACCCTGTGCCCCCAACCACCCAGGTGTGCAAAACTGCACCCCCAACCACCCAGGTGTGCAAAACTGTGTCCCCAAACCCCAGGTGTGCAAAATAACCCACTCTACACCCCAGGTGTGCAAAACAGCCCACTCGACCTCCCAGGTGTGCAAAACAGCCCACTCCACACCCCAGGTGTGCAAAACACCCTGCTCAACACCCCAGGTGTGCAAAACAGCCCACTCAACCTCCCAGGTGTGCAAAACAACCCACTCTACAGCCCAGGTGTGCAAAATACCCTCCTCAACACTGCAGGTGTGCAAAACTGTGCTCCCAATCACCCAGGTTTGCAAAACAGCCCACTTGACCACCCCAGGTGTCCTCAACACTGCAGGTGTGCAAAACTGTGCCCCCAATCACCCAGGTGTGCAAAACAGCCCACTCGACCACCCAGGTGTGCAAAACTGTGCCTCCAAGAACCCAGGTGTGCAAAACCCCTTCCACAGGTCATCACCTTCTTTCACACTTGTGCAAAACATGCCCCAACAGGTCTTCAGCTTCCCACCCTTGTACACGTGTACAACTTCCAGCCTACGTGGACAGCACACCTTCACACTTGACAAGCACACGTGCACACCAGCATCAGGACCTTGCACACCTAGAGGCAAATTGCACAACGCAGCAAGCACACGTGTGCATCTGTAACCGCTGGGCCCAAAGGGGTATGCGACGCCCGCCTACGTCTCTCCAAGTCGTCCTCGTCCACCTCGTCCTCCACTGCCAGCGGAGGAGCGCCACCGGAGGTGAAGGCGGACGGCCGGAAGCTGTCGACCAGGCGCTTCTGCGTGTCGAAGCAGCGTCGGCAGAGGAAGTTGGTCGTGTGCGAGGCGCGACTGTCGCAGCCGGCGTTGACGCAGCGCTCGCCGCCCTGCGAGCTGCCTCCGTCGTCTTCGTCGCCTTCGTTGTCGCTGTTCGCCATGCTGCGACTGATACGTTGATCCCAGCGCCGTCGGCGGCGGCCGCCCCCTGTAGTCGTCTGCTGCTGCTGCGCCCTGGCATCCCTGGAGCTGAATCTTCGGCGGGCCGAGCGCAGGTAGTTGGCCAGCATCTCATCCATGTACTGGGGATGATGTTGGCCCGCCTCAGTGCGAAGGGCCGCGGCCACAATCCAATCGGGGTCGCGCAGCAGACGGCGCGCTTCGAGCGCAGCGTCGGCGGATACACCAGATCCACTGGTGGCGCTTCCGGTCGCCGAGGCTGCAGTCGACGACGACGACGAAGGCTCCTTCAATCCCAGGCGTCTCTTGAGCGAGTTGGCCCAGTGGGCCTTTCGGCGCAGGGAGGAAGAGGAGGCGGCCAGCTTCTCCTTTTGACTCATCGGTAGGGTGGCTGACTTGAAGGGCTCGCCGGAGTTGAGCGCGACGGGACGTCCTCCGCTCCCGCTGCTGTTGGAGGAGCGGCGCATGGCGATCAAGTCGAGGTACTGGGACAGCAGGGACACCAGGCGCTCGTCTCCACTGGCCGCCAGTCGGGTCTGGCGCCCGATGCGCTCGTCGGCCTCGTCCCCGTCCGCCCACCAACTGAAGTCGGGCCCCGGGTCGCAGGCGAACTGCACGGGAAGCAACTTGCCCCACTTGTCGGTCAGCGGGGCCATGGCCACTCCAGAAGACGCTGAAAGATACACACAAGAACGGTCAACGACATCTAAAACCAAAAGGTCTCTATCTATCCGAATCGAACCATGTCTGGGAGTGGTTCCCGTCGAATGATTCCTGCCGCCGTTGGCTCCGTCGCGGTTCGTCGTCGTCTTCTGTCGCTCCATCACAACCAGAGCCGAGAAGTGAGCTGCGTCGTAGCAGAGGACCAGAGGCGACCTGTGACGAGTCACATTAGTGTGGAATTGCCTAAATGGTACCGTACGTTTCGTGCATGCAAGCGCGCAGTTGTGCAAAAGGAGCCGCTGCATCGAGTGATCGCTAATTCAGAAATTGCTGCCGACGGCTCTCTTCCTTTCAAGCATTCTCGGCGCGCACGCAACCATTCCGTCCTTCCTTCAATCCCAGCTGACCTGTGGCACTCTGGTGGGGGGCACTCGAGCGGGAGATAGATGCCGCCGAATGGTATGGGCGCGATCTCCTCGCCGCTGGCGTTGCGCAGCACCGTGTCGGCGACCACGACGATGGGTCGCTTCAGGACGTGGGCCAGGGCGAACACGTGCATCTCCTCCAGACTCTCGTAGGTCACCTCGTCTTCTACCGGCGCCGCTGCGGACGCCGACGTCGCTTCCGCAGTGGAAGAAGAAGACTTCTCACGAGAGCCCGCCTTGGCCCTGAAAGCGACCACGAAATCTCTACGCGATCAGACGACGATGAAGGCAAGAAGAGCACGTTTTTACTTCCCATTCTCAATTGTTGTCACTCAAAGCGTTAGTTGGGTTGGGCGTGGGGCACAGGGAGGGAAAGAGCGGCTATTCTAATCGCCACTCAGCGTCCATCAAAAGCCAACCACGCACCCATTCGTCTCGGAGTTGGAGCTGGAGGACGGCTTGGGCTGAGGAGAGGCGAGGCGCACCATCGAGTCCCACTCGTGCTTCCACTCGGCCTCGCTCATCTCCAGACCAGTCTGCAATCGAACGTCAGTAAAAAGTGGGACATTTGATGCTTCGAACAAGGACGCCGAGACCAGGCGCGCACGAGTTGATTGGCGCAGTGCTGCTGCCACCTCCATCGGCGCCAGAGCGCGTGCCGTCGGCAGCCCTCCGTCAAGGTCAGATGGAGCGCCTTGCGCAGCACCAACAGCCGGTCGTGGAAGCCCCACATACCTAAGTACAACGGACCCAGTGAAGATTTTGATTTGAAGTGAGAGAGCTTGCTACAAGCAGAATGACCGCCAACTGTTCACTCACCCAGCGAGGCAGCGTGGAGCAGGCAGTTCCCATCGCCGGTCGTCACGAGCGGCAGCAGCTTCTCGGCCAACCCACCGGCGGACCACCAGTTGAGACGACCTGAGAATGAGGACCAGGCGTGCTCCATGATTTACTAACTACAGTGATCAAATCCCGATCGCGGCGTATATCTTCTCTGAAGCTCGCGCTCTTTCTCCTCTCAGCTTCTTCCTACCTGAGGCCTCGAGTCCTCGCAGGGTGCTCGTCTCGACCAGCTCCTTCTCGAGGAAGCAGCGGAAGCCGTCGTCGAAGCTGCCGAGGTCGGGCAGCGTGAACGTGTAGCAGGGCGTCTCGATGTGACACCGCGAGGACAGAGTCAACGTCGAGGCCTGCTGCTGCTGCTGCGCACCCTCCAGCCAGCGGCCGCCGCCCAAGCTGCGCGAAGAGCGCGCCGGCGAGATCGAGTCGGCTGCAATGAGTAAGAGGTAGCGACTACGGTAACACGGCGACAGGACCACAGTCTCGCTCGACATGGAAGCAACAAACAGAATGTTTGCTCAAGCTCTCTGCTCATTCATGCAAGACAGCGAAGGTATACACTCCTCTCTCTCACCCGTCTTCGAAGGGCTAACTCCGCGTGGGGACGGAGAGGGAGATGACGACGGCGCAGCTTCCCCGTTCTCCGTCGCTCGTGCTGCCGCCGGCGGCGGCAGCAACTGCTTCGTGACCACTACTACAGACTCCGTTATCAGCTTCTTGTCCCCTGTTGGTGCTTCCCCTTCCGTAGTCGCCGTCTCCTTCTCCTCCTTTTCGACACCGTTGCAGCTCTCGTAATTTGCCGAATTGGCGTGAGTCTTCGTTTCCAAACAGAGCGCCTGATAGGCCTTCAGCGCCGTGATCACGTCCCAATTTCGCTCTAGATAAACAATAAGATATCGTCGTGGCGCTCGTACCACTTTGCTTGAAGCAAACCAACCCCGTACCTCTCAACAAGTCGGTGGCAAACTGCGAATCGAGTCCGGTCTGAGCGACCAATTCCGCCACGGCGGCGTCGCATTCTTCGCGTCGCGCGTCATCCATACGACCTTCCAGAGTAAATTTATTCAATTGCAAGCCTTTCGCCGAGAGAACACTAATTCTCAGTATCAGCGACTTCGACTTCTAGTTTCGAGCTTCAAGATGTGTGTAGCAGAATAACGTCACTCGAATCAGGCCTAGAAATCTGCGACCGAATTTGCACAGCGAGTGCAGCGGCAACAACACCGGCAACTGCGCACAGCAAGTCGCTCGCACACGAGATATAAACAAACGGCAAGCTGACTTGGTTCGCCGACGGAATACTGTAGAAAGCGAATCCAAATACTTAACATATGTACATGCCGGTCACCAGCGGCCGGCCAACGAACGCAGTAATCCTCCTCGAGTTACATAGTCGAGTCACAGTACAAATTTGGAGTTTGGAAGAAGAATCTCCGAGATGCCACGGAGGAAGCAAGCCGACCCCAAACGCCACAGTTGCAACAGTGGCGGCGCAGAGCTGCCCGTCTCGTCAGAAGTCAACGTTAACTGTGACAGCGAAAGAACACGCCCAGCCGTCAAGGAGGACCCTTCGTCACCGTCGTCACAAGGTAAGGCCAGCTTTGTAGCAAAGCAAGCGTTGTCGTTGCGGCATGTATACTACCTATACGTTGAGGGAATGAATTAATGTCCACATTTTGGTTCTATGTTAGGCCTTACCCATAACGTGTGATCCACTGTAATAATTGCTTAACTTAGCGGTAGATTAGGAGGAATGCTGGGTTGCTTATTCACCATATGTAGCGCAGAACATATAACCATCCGATTGCTGAATTCGACAACTTTACTAATGCGCGGTTTGTTCGTTCGTAGCGCCAAGTAGTATCCAGCGAACCCTTCGATCCCGTGAAAGTCGCCTGGGGTCGGATAATGGCGCTGCTTTTGGTGTTCATCGTCGTGCGCGACGCGTGTCGCACGCGCCTAATTTGCCCTTCTCGCCATTTGGCCGGCGGGCGGGCGGGCCCTCTGAAGCGATCTGACGTGACACTTGTCAAATTGATCGGGACCGCACTGCTTCTGATTAGGCGATCATCCGCAGTCGTCGCCGCCGCCTCTGGCGCATTAGCGACAGATGCGGGGGAATGGAATCGAGAGTGATGGGCGGCCCTCTGCTGCTGCTGCCGGCTGACTGAGTGACGGTCGTCGGCCGCTTTGTTTGAAGTTGATGCGATGCGAACCGGGTCGGCCGCTGCCGAAGACGAAGACGGTTGGTCATGCCGGCCGACAGACAGTACATCTCGACGATTCCAGTTCTGCGTCGCTTTTAGAGAAGTGGGGGGGGGGGAGGGAGTTCCCTTTTGTCAAGGCTATCATGCAATGCGTGAATCCTTCTTTTGCGTAAATTGCCCTGTCGCCGACGTTGCGCAACTGTCGTAAGAGAAAAGGCTGGTGTTCGAACTCCGAACAAACTTCTGTGTGAGCGTCTCCAGAGTGAGTGCGTTCCACACGTATCAGTCAGGCGCCGCTGTCAGTCAGTCAGAGAGGGCCGGCCGGCGGCTCGGCTCGATCGGTGTCTGTTTGTGTGCCGACCTAGTAGTTTTAGGGTTCCCTGCTTCGCGGCGGCGGCAATAGCAGCGCCTGACAGAGGCCGTTCGCGGATCCGTTCTGCCGAGAGCGAGAGGCGGGGAGAGAAGGGGGAGCGCGCCCGCGCGAGCGCGAGAAAGGCGGCTCCGTCAGAATTTGAATGATTGATACGCGTCGGCGCTTGATTGATCGCCGGCTGACAGTCATTAATCTTGGATAATGCTGCGCCGCGGCGCTCGCCCTCTCTCTCACTCTTTCTCTCTCTCGCACTTTTTAGCCGACGTCCCTCGTTGGATTCGCCGCGCGCGCTGCACCGCCGCCGCCGCTGCTGTGCCGTTTATACGCGTCCCGTTGATGTGCGTGGCCGGGTCTGACGTGTGCCACCACTCTTCCTCCGCCTCTTCTTCTTCTTGTTGAACGGCCTTAGGACCAACAGAGAAGAGATGACTGAAAAGGGAGAGGGAGAGGAGGGGGGGGGGGGACCGATTTTGTGCCAAAGGGGACGGGCCGTCGTCCTCGACGGAGCTGCTTGTGGCCTGACTTGATGGAGGCGAAATGGATTGAAGCTTGATGCCACTTGCGTGATTGACGAGCGAGCGCTCGGGCGCGACAGCTCTCCTCGCTCTTTCTTGTCTCTCTCTGGCATCGTTTCAAATCTACCTCAAGCAGTCAAGGGGGCGCCTTCGACTGACGAAAAGGCAACGAACCATTGCAGCAGCAGAGTACTGAAGAGGACACGAACCATTACACTTGGCAGAACAGCACATTGTCGATCACACTTCAGAGAAAGAGGCCAGCGATCAAGAGCCACTGGACCTCTCCGTGAGGACGACAGTGAAGGCGGGCGGCGGCAGCGACGCGGCATCTCTACTGAGCTCGCCGTCGTCGTCGGCTTCGACGTCGAGAGCGACTCCGCTGACCTCCTCTCCCTACACAGTGGAGCGCCTACTGGTCAAAGAAGACCCGGCAAACCACAGCGCCCTATCTAGTCTTAGTCAACTCGTCAGGAGGGTCGGTCGAGCGGCCGATCAGCAACAGGTGAGGAGCACGAGTGGTTAGACCGAAGCAGCGGCGTCTGCGATTGCACTCCATCGACTTGCTTGGCGCTCCCACGAATCCCGCGAATGATCGATGCCCCGCGCGCATTTTCGGCCCCTTTTCGGCCGCGTTGATCAATCAGCCGAGTCGCCGTCCGCCCTATACGGACGGAGGTAGAGAGGCACTTTGTTTGATTGACTGATTCAATCGGACGCGCACGGATCTGATTGATCGACGGCCCCATATGCGGCAGCGACAACGGCGAGGGACCATCGGTCGCACACGGGCTAACTGTTCGCCGATTTCGAAAGTACATACTTCCATGGCAGAACACTCTGCGTCCTACTACACTTAGACGAGTATAGCCGCAAATTGTCAGAAAGATCGCAAGAGTTATTGTTTCAGCAGGCGGCGGCACAGAGACAACAGCAGGAGCAGCGCGCTAGTCCACTGGAGGAACTGAAGCTCTTTTCGAGGGGAATTCCACTCGTGCCGTCTTCTTCTTCTGCGTCCGGCGGCGGCGGCCTCTTTTCAACCTCGACCAACTGGTAGTTAACTATGTAATTGACTTTGAGATCAGCTTAACCGCCTTTCAACTTCCAGATTAGCTCAAACCTTGTAATTAACTCGGGTGCTGCCTTCGATTTTAGGTTCGACGTCGCCCGTCGGGACTCGATCGATCCCGTTGGACTGCTGGGCTGCGGCGGCGTCGGCGGCAGTCACAGCAGCGCCGAGAGGCAGAAGCTGAACCAGTTTCGCAAGATCTTCACCTGTCTCCAGTGCAGGCAGGGCTTCCAGTCCTTGGACGAGCTCGTCAAGCACATGAGTGCCACCGGCCACTTCGCCAACCTGCCCCAACAGTACAGGTGTGGTTCGAGACGTGAGACTGTAGTGATTTTGTCATCGCATTCGGTTTCTTAGCTGGTGGTTATCTCGTTGTCCCTGTAGTCAAGGTCATTTCCGGCCGTAATCTGTTGCGCGCGCTTCGCTGACACGAGACTTGCGTTTCCTTTCAGTTGGCAACTGCACAACCACCAGCAACAGCAGCAGCAACGGTCGGCGGCGCCGTCATCGGCTTCAACCCATTCGTCGATCGACCCTCTAGGGAAGGCGTCGAAGGAGAGGTGCAAAGACAACTTCCGTCGCCAGCATTGGCCCTATTCGTCGTCGAAGAGAGCTGCAGCGGCAGGCGACAACCACGCGCCGGCTCGCTGCAGCAGAAACGCCAAGCTCCGCGGCAGCGGGGTTGGAAACGGTTTGTCCGACGACCGTACCAATTGTCCGGACTCAAAACTTGGATGCACCTTTTGTATGTTCAGAGGTGAAAAGGCTGCCAAGAAGGCGAATCGGCGGAGTGCCTTTGCCGATGCTGGCGGCGCTAGGTCTTCACACTCTGGGAAAGAACACCGATTGATGTCAAAGGAATGGTCCAGTGTGATCTGATGAAGTATACAACTTTTGGGTGATAATATGCCTCCCTGTAGCTTCGCTTCTACGAGACTAACTCTAGCTATGTACATAGACTGGCGGTTAAACGTGCATACTTAATGGTGCACTTCATAGCCTAACTCAAGCGAGTATGCGATGAGCCGTTCGCTTGAAAACTTCCCTCCCTGGCTCTATCAGTTTCTTGCGAATGGCAGTTGTGTACTGCGCCTTTGCCCCTTTATCCCGCGAGTAGTTCTCATCACAAACTCTCACAAGGCGACCGGACCATCACAGACCATTGGAAACACTCGAAGCACTCATAAACGTGCGCGCGTGAGCGAACACTGACAGCCACGAATTCAAACCTCGATTGAACCGAGCACTTGGTAAGTAACAGTTCATCTCTGCAGTCTGCACAGGCGCAGAAGCGACAATGCCCATAATTATCGTCTCGGCCGGAAAGGGAGCGCAACGCAGCTTTGTAACTAGCGCCATCCAATCGCAGTGGAACCGATCACCAGTGGTTGGCGTCAGCTGGCCAGCGAGTGATGGTGCTGTTGCTGTTGCTGCACAAGCCAGTCCAGAGCCGTGTCACGACTGCAGTCGGCGGTTCGGCCGAGCGCGTCGAAGATGGACGCGTCGGCGAAGCCCAAGCCGCGCAGCTGCAACGCGTTGCGGCCGAATCGGCCCGCCTGCAAAAGGAAGGCACAAAATGTTTCTCTTCGGCCCATTCGTCAGACTAAGACAATGCATGTGACCTTCTGGCGACATACTTTTAAGAAACATGAAAAGTTACTACCTACTCCGCCTACCTTCTCCTCGTCGAAATCGCACCGAATAGCGGCTTCTACGGCAATGTCGGAGGGCAGACCACGTTGGCACAATGACTCCACGAGCAGAAGGCAGTTGATTATCTGAAAGGCGGTCCAAAGTTCACTATCCCAGCACTCGCATGACGTCTCGTCGCAATAAAGGTCGGAAGCTTCGATCGCATACCCTGGGCGCGTCGGTAGACGCCAGTCGTCTGGCCAGCGTCACCACTTTGTCGGATGCGAAGCCCATAGCCGTAAGGTTGTCCACTAGCGCTCTCTCGGCCGGCGTGCATTCGGCTGCCGCCGTGACCAGAGACTGCACCTGCTTTCCACGGGGAGGTACGGTTGGAGCCAGAGTGTAACCGGTTTCGTCCTGCTTACTCGTCTCGGCGCAGCCATTGAACTGTGCATGATGTTGAGCCGCCTGAAAAGACGTCGTTGATCAGCCAACGTTCAACAGAATATGGCGACGACTCTGTCAAAACCGTCACCTCGGCTGGCTCCTTTGAAAGACTTCTCTTGCGTTGTGTGGCGGTGTCGGACGCCAAGTGTGAGAGGCTGCTCTGGGCGTGCTCGAAGGCGTGCATCAGCGGCGTGGGCGAGGCCCGCTGCAGGTCGGGCGAACTGTGACTCGCCTTCAGCGACGCCGCCGACGCCTGCTGTCCCTCCAGTGACACGGGTAAAGGAGGCGGAGGCGGCGGCGGCAGCCGACTTCCTCCACTGCCGCCGAACTGCTGCCAAGCAACCGTTGATACAGCGATTGGCTGAGACGGTTCGCCGCCGGCCTCTTCCACCGCGGTGGTTGCTGCGCCTATGCCCTCGGTGGCCTGCCCGAGTACCTGACTCAAGGCCACCTTGTCGTCTATCGCGTTCAGGGCCACATCGTCGAAGGGATTGGCCGCCGACGATCTCGCGAAGAACTCGTCACCAGTCACGCCGTTGAGCTCTTCCGCAGGCGTCGCTTTCGCCACGGCAGACTTCGGTCGTCTGGGCGGCGGAACGGGCTTCTTCTCAGGCACCAGAATGTCCGAGGACGACGAAGCGGCTACTACGACGGCACTTGAAAGCGGAGGCATTCCGTTCGCCTCGCCAGACGACGAGGACGACGACTCCTTCGCGGCCCGCTCTTCTTCCTCTTGGCGCCTCTTCTTCGCCTTCTCCTCCTCCTCGCGCGCTAACAGTTCGCGCTCCCGCCTCTGCTTCTCCCCCAGGTGTAGGGCGAAAGCCTCGACAGCACGACGCTCTACTTCGAAGTCGTACTGTAGCGGAGTAACAGGAATTGTATTGCATTGCAGGATAGAGAAGCACGCAAGTAGGAACGCCATTGGGCGATAGTTGACTTGTCACCTGAGCAAAGTTGTCAGCCGGCTGGGCCGGCAGTGGACGGCACGCAGCGACCGTTGGCAGAGGATAGAAGTTGGCACCAATTTCCATAGCAACCACATCGCGCACGAAATCTGAAATAACACATAAAGTTGATGATCTGTCTTTGGGTGAGCTGTGACTTTGGCGACTGATAACGGAACCGTCTGATGCACTTTGCTGGCATATGAATGAATGCGTGTGCACCTCCAAAAGCTCCTGAAAGCCCTGCCATTTCTCCGACTTGTCATCTCAGCTCAGATCGAGTCGATCTGTTTGTAGCTTGGAAGCGCTAGCCAGAAACGGTGAAGCCATTCGACCGTCAGGTTGACGACACGAGTCCAACGCAAACCTTCTCGGCGACAATTCTCGAAGACAGTAAAGGAAACTGACAATACGCAGCATTCACGGATTAGTCGGCGGCGGAGAAACAGTTGTGCGTGTTTTCCCGCTTTGAAACCATTCCAACACTCGCTATCGCAAGCCAAGTCGATGCCGTAAAGGACAACTGGTAAATCACGTCCGCACAGTGAACTGACCAACGTTTTGTCTCGAAAAAGATCAACTCACTGCGAATCGCGTGAATCGGCTCATCAGGTGCGTTTCGGAGATCACGGTAGCAGATCTGTAGCTGTATTTTGAATTTGCATTTTTGCATCCGTGTGGGACCGGCCTACGCTACAGTTTGAATTCGAACTAGTATTGCAACAGTGGAATCACGGTAATTTATAGTCCAGGAGGACGACAGAAGAGACATTATTTACGCGATACGTAAATATGTATGATATTATGTATGTCTTGTATGTAGACTAGGGTCTATAGCCCGGGGTGGGTGCACCGAAGCAGATACTCGTATACTCGTATGTATAGATACTCGTATGTAGATTATGTCCGCGTAGATGACTTGCATACATTGCACCCGTCCATCATCATCATCGTGAAGCAGCTTAAAGTCCTCGAACGAGGGACGACGGCGATTCTTCGACGATTACAGGCGTGCATATGCATGGCGAGGTGTAGCGAGCGAGTATCACGAGCGTTTAGGTTATCGTTCGATCGAGTTATCGGTGCTGCTTCTTTGCCTCCTCCGGCTCATCCGCCGTTCTTCAGCAGAGGGGCGGCGGTCGGTGGTGGAAGGGGGCGGAGGGCGGCGGCGGCGGCAGATGTCCTTCGATGGTCTTGACGACTTCCTTGAAGTCGGGCCTCTCGTCGGCGTTTTCCGCCCAGCAGCGCGTCATCAGGGAGAACATGGAGGCCGGCATGTGTTGGGGGCGATCCATTCGCAGTCCCCGCAGCACGTGAAGTTGCACCTCTCGCGGCTGCATTCCTGAACACGAGAGAAGAAAGAGTAGACTGCATACAATGTGGACTGTGTCAGAGTCGAGCGAATGAATAGGGACAAGGATCAGCCACCGGGGAAGGGCTCGCAGCCGGCGCTGTAGATCTCCCACATGAAGATCCCAAAGGAGTAGACGTCGGTCTTGAAGGTGTACAGGCCGTGCTTCATGGTCTCGGGGGCCAGCCAGCGGATGGGCACTCGCTTCTTCATGTCCATCTTGTATTCGGACTCCTTGCGGCAGAGGCCGAAGTCGCTGATCTTGGCCAGGCGCTCGCCGCTCTCCGTGACGTGGACGAGGCAGTTGCGGGCGGCGATATCCCGGTGGATGCAGTTCTTCTTGTGCAGGTAGTCGAGTCCGCGGGCGGCGTCCAAGCAGAAGCGCGTCAGGTCGACCTGGCGCAGCTGCGCCCAGTTGCTCTGCTTCTGAAGGAACTTGTCGAGGGAGCCGCCGTTGACGAACTCCATTATGATCAGGATGGGCTCGCCGTTGGCCACCACGCCGTAGAAGCGGACGATGTTGCGGTGGTTGTAGTCTCTCATGAGGCGCGCCTCCTTCATGATGTCCAGCACTTGGTTCTTGGTCAGCTGTGTGGTGCGCACGCACTTGATGGCCACAGGCACCGTCTGGCCGCCGGGCTGGACTCGCTGCGTGCCGCGGACCACATCGCCAAAGGCGCCTTCTCCCAACTTCTCTCCTAGTTCGATGTCGTCGCGGTTGAGCTCCCAGTGGACTTTCTTGACAGGATGCAGAAGCCGCACTGGCGGGCCGCTCTTGGTGATGGGGTGCGGCGACCGGTAGTAGTGCTCGATTAGTTCCGACACTGTGCCGAAGCTGTTGGACGTCTCGCTCTTCTGGCCGCCGACGCGGAACCGTTTGTCCTCGCCCTGCCGCAGCACAAAGTGCTTGAGGGTCGTCTGCTGCTGCTGGCTGGGGCCCAGCTGCTTCTGCTTCGGCTCCGGCATCTTGACCGACAGCACATTGACGAATCCTACTCCGTCTTGCGGCTCCGTCTGACGCACAAGGAAGTCGCCCGGCTTCTTCAGCAGCGCCGCCATGTCCTCGCGAGTGACGAATCCGTGGAACCAGGGCTGCTGCTCCAGCGGTCGGTGTCGTCGCCGACTCTCGCTTCTCGACTGCCGGCGGATGGCGCTGCTCGGGGTCTTCCTCAGTTGGCGCTGCCGCTGCCGCTGCTGCCGATTGCGTCCTCGCGATCGCCGCTGCGCCGACTCCACGACTCCACGTCCTTCTCCTTCTCCCGATCGCCGCCGACGTCCCTCTTCTTCTTCATTGTCTCCTCTTCCTTCTTCGGTTAATAATTCGAGAAGGGTATAATTGAACTTTAACTTCTGGTTAATTTAGCATCAAACGGTAAGTGAACATATGCGAAGCCAGATTTAAACAAATTCAAAGGAATGTGGGTAAGCACTGAATTAATTTCGACGAGACACAAGTACATACATTGATTTGTCAATTGTCATACATATCTGAGTAGGCATAGTCTGGTCAGACATCATCACTTGGGCAGCTCGCACTGGTTGCGTAGCGTAGCCACAATTACCTAGGGTTCTGCGTCTCATCTTCAATCAAGCAACTGTGTTGTGTTGCCGTCTCACCAAATTCCGACGGTTACCATTCCAACTCCGATTATTATTGAGTTGATCAGGACTGTCCCTCCGTCGTCGGGTGCGTAGTTTCTAGTCTGGTCCGAGCTAGTACGGTATCTTCTGTGTTCTGCCTGTGCTGGAATCAGTACCTGGGCAGCTCGCGAGTGCAGGGCAGGCGGCAGCTCATTTGCAGTTGTGCACTCTTGGTTGTTCTCCCGTGTCCGTCGTCGGAGATTCGAAGTGTCTCCTCCTAATGTCGTCGAGTGTGTTTGTTGTTGGAGTCTGGCCTCGTCGTTGCTCTGAAGACGAGATGCCATCTGAGAATTATGGCTGAGAGTCGCGCCAGGAGGCACGTCTTTGGCTTCTGTCTGCTCGTCTTTGTCGTCATTCTTTGGGTGGCCTCTTCTGAGTTGACCAGGGTGCGAGAGGCGGTTTTGGAATTGGATTCACGGACAGCGAAATGTGTGTACAAGGGCTCGCATTCTCTGCAGTACATCTTCAAGAGGGAGAACTTCGAGCGGCCCTTCTTCTCCACCTACGTCAAGACGTGCACCTTTTCTGTCTACTTGCTCGGCTTCGTCTTCAACCGCTCCTGGCGCGACCAGTGCCTCCATCCAGACGACGACGACGACGATGCAGACCAGGACATCACTCGGCGCTTCCTACGAACAGCTGCTATCGACGGGGTATGGCAGTATGGTGAGCTTGGTGCCAATAAACTACCGACACCAAACCGATTGGTTCAGGGCGAAAGCGAGGCCGTCTATCGACCGCTGGCGCAGAACGACGAAGACGATGCCTTGGAAGCCATCGAGGGAACGAGATCACTGGTTCGAACTTCGACTAAGGGGTTGGGGGTGGGCGTTAGAAAGTTGCCGTTGCTACAACCGCCCTTTTTAGAGCGAACCGGCCTTCGAGCCGATCAACCCTTCGAGCGATCTCGAGAGCGTCCACTCGGACGGCAGGGCCGACGGTAGGGCCTCCACCACTCGCAGGCCGAGTACTATGTTCTACATGGTTGCACTGACGACTCCTTTCCCATTCCGCTTGTGCAGACGACGGACCGCCGCCCGAAGACCCGGCGCCGTCTCGCCGATCCGTCAGATTCAGTGCCACCCACGAAGTGCGCCGACTTCCAGGTGAGCGGCCCGAGCGATAATGGCCGAATTTGCAGTTTTGGGAATTTGCATCTCGGATCACTTTGGATGCGCTCGAGTGAAGCGGTTGATGACGCCTTTTGTCTTCAGAGAGCGAGGCAGCGGAGGCGACGGTGTCGAGGCTGCCATATGAAGCGTGGCGCCGTCTGGAGAGGGCCACGGCTCGTATGGCCGGCTCCAATCGGCTGCCTGTGCGCGCCGTCGCCCGTCTGGCACTCGTCTTCTCCTTTCTGGTTGGTGGCGTTAGCGTCGTGGATGGCGAAGGAAGACTACCTACTGTAACAAACAATCCTATCCGAAGACCTTTCTTCGAGTGCATTCGTGCCTCTGTCGCTTCAGTGGTTTCTGGGCAACCTGGGCTACCAAGAGGCGCTGGCCTTCACGACGGCGGGCGTGACCAATCTTCTGTCGTCGACGTCGTCTCTGTTCACGCTGATTCTGGCCGGCCTCCTGCCCTCTTGCCACAACGACGCCTTCACCGCCACCAAACTCGCCCTGGTCGCCATGAGGTGGGCGCCTTCCCTTCAGTGATTACAGATTCCAAACTGTTGGACAGCTGCGCTAGGCAGTAGCTTTGTGCGAGTACGACACGACCGAACATGTTATTTCTACCGAGTAGACACTCCTTTATGATTTGTGCGGCCGATTACGGTACCTTGTACTGCATGTATGTGTGTCGGTGAGGATTGAACCTGAACTTCGCAGCGTGGCCGGCACTGGCGTCGTCGTCTCTGTGGACGAGGGGATCGAGCGAAGGGGCAACGCTTCCAGCGGAAGTAGCAGTGGCAGCAGCGCATCGCTGATTGGGCAGACGGGTCTGCCTGTGGGCGTCGCCTGGGCCTGTCTGGGTTCCCTGGGCTACGCCTGCTACCTGGTCCTTCTCAAGAGGAAGGTCCACGACGAGGACAAACTCGACATTCCCATGTTCTTCGGTCAGTCTATATACCGTAAAAACTCCAATAAGCGACCTGGTCGCTTATTATTTCACCCACCCCTCTAGGGGGGTCGCTTATTGGAGTGGGGTCGCTTATTGGAGGTTTTACGGTATGAGTGCCCCCCGCACACGGTTCTCCGGGCAAACTGGGGAGGTTGTGCGCACGCGAATTGCGCCAGCCCAGAGGCGAATATCGGCTGCGTTTTCCCCTAAGTAATGGATGCGCTATTGGAACCTTTTACTTAATAAGTAAAGAACAGTGACGGTGTTTTGTGCGCGCGCAGGCTTCGTGGGTCTCTTCTGCCTGACCATCTACTGGCCGGTCATCTACATATTGGACCTGTTCGGCTGGGAGAAGTTCCGCCCTCTGCCTGACCGGACGCAGCTGCTCTCCGTCTTGCTCAACGGCCTCATAGGCACCGTCCTATCCGAGTACCTCTGGCTGTGGTGAGAGAAATAGACATAAGATACACAGCGTACAGAATTTCCGGTGCGAATGTCGACTGTAGTCGACTGTAGTACGTCAGATGGACTGCCGTATTCTACCACAATGCTGCTGCGACCATTTCAGGGGCTGCTTTCTGACCAGCTCCCTTGTAGCTACGATGGCGTTGACCATGACAATACCGTTGACCGTCGTCGCGGACGCTCTCCTTTGGAAGGTTAGCTAGTTGGCCATGGATCTGAACTGCGTAATATCTGCCTACTTTGCTCGACTATCGTTGGCCCCTTTCAGGAGCAGTACGACTGGCAGCTGTTCGCGGGCGCCGCCCCAATAGTGCTTTCTTTTCTGGGCGCTGCGCTGGTGGAGAAGTTGGACAACTGGGATCCCCTTGGACAGTGGCTGTGCTCCTGCTGGCACTGGTTGTGCTGCTGCCGTCTCAGAGGACGCAGGCAGAGCTCTGCAGCAGCAGCGGAGGAAGACAGAGAGCAACTCTTGGGCGAGCAACGACATGAAGAGGCGGAAGAAGAATTCCCCGCCGCTCCCATTTGATTGGTCTCAACGAGTGCGACTAGGTACCCTTTCTCTGTGCAATCGACAAGTGGGTTCAACAGGCTGTGCCAGGACTGACGAGTGACGACTGTGGTGTTCGTGATATGCATGCCCTTGTCCGTCGTAGAGTGTATCCCGACAGAGGAGCGACAGACGAAAGAGCGACGGACAAAGGAGCAACGCGACAAAGGAGCGACATGACAAAGGAGCGACATGACAAAGGAAAGGAGCGACACTTCAAACTTCGATTTGTCAGCCAGTTCTCATTACTTCGGCGCCTAGAAATTGTCGAATGGCGACGCCCCTTGTGTCACATTCACATTTGCCTGATTTACTACAAATAAAAATTTCCGCAAAGTTTAATTTCGAAAATTTGGGCACCGCTCACAAATTTCCCAACAACAACACCACTCAGCGTCGAGTAGCCATAGAATGAACGACGCTACTGATTCACATCGGCGCTTCACACCACTAAAACTCATACTATCGCGGCAGTATGGCACCGAGCTGCCACATTTGGTGAATGCCCATAACAGAGACATCGAAAAGTTAGCCCGTTGGAGAAACAGCACCATCTTCCTGAGGCGCTGCAAGTGCGAGAATCTTACACCACGTGGCTTTCGGCTCGCAAATTTGCTTTGCAAATATTATCGCGTTTGTGTTTCAAGAACAGTGTCAACAATTGGTATTGTATTCCGGGGGACGCAGTATACTCCACAAATTTGAACTCCTACGTATGGTGACTCCTCTGCTGTTGTGGCCTCCTGGCACCCCCAATCGCAAAAGCAATGCTGAATTCGTGATCTACATCCCAAAATACCCCAGATTCGACATACAACACCCCTAGTTTCCTATGGACTCCAGGAACTGAAATTCTGCACTTGGAGTACGGTAGCATATAATTCGTCATAGGTACGTTCAAACATCATCTATGCACTGCACTGAACGGATGCCAAATTCGTAATCAGTGCCCCCGAAAACCCCGAAATCGAGCATAATATTGGCAAAGTCGACCCGACGCCCAAAAATTCAAACTGACGCGGCAGGGATACTGTAGCTCTGCAAATTTTTCAAAATACTTTTCTGGGCCAGATTTTTAAGCGCAGAAACGTTTGAAGCCACTTTTGGAACGATTCGGCAACGCATTCGAGCGCTATAGACGCCGAAATACGAAAATCGCAATTTTCGACCCCGGAGTCGAAAAAGTCGCAGTGTAAGAAAGTTTTTTGTGTGTCGCCCGATTTTCTCCGTTCATGGCTCATTCGATAGAGGACATCTGGGAAGGAGCACCAAGAGTGGTCTCGCCGCTCTAGCTGCTACCTGGCTCGCACAGCAGCCCGTCAAAGTCGACCCGGGGCCAAAATTCGCGAATTTTTCAAATTTGGCGCCAAAATGGGTCCCGCAGCGATCCAATTCATTTTTTCCACCCTCGGCCCCATCGAGTGCTACAACATATCAAAAGATAGTATATACCATTATATGCAACTTTTTCGAGTTCTACCTTGTTTAACCCATTTTCCAGTACTTTGAAAATTTAAATTTTTGAATTTCCCGCCAACGGGGTCCTGGAGCGTGACCCCATATGTCGTGCAGGTTGCCCACCTACTAGGCCTACCCAACGCAAAAAACCGTCTGCAAATCGGCCGCTTTACGCGCGAACTACATCCGTTGTAATTTTCTGCTTTTGCGCACAAACACTGTATACTCCACACTTTTTTGTGGAGTATAAAAATTATACTCGTGTAGATGCAGGTGTTTGTCTCTGGGAAATGGGTTACATCATATTTAAATAAAATTTTCATTTCCAGTGAAGCAGGCAAACCAATTAGGTATTTAGGACGAGGGGCAGATGCAGTGTTACATGCAGCCATTTCTGAAAGCCGAAACTATTGAAACTGGCTGACAAATCGAAGTTTGAACTGTCGCTCCATTGTCCGTCGCTCCTTTGTCGTGCTGCTCCTTTGTCGCGTTGCTCCTTTGTCGTCGCTCCTCTGTCTGTCGCTCCTTTGTCTGTCGCCCCTTTGTCAGTGAACCGCCGTAGAGATCAAACTGCTGAGCGTTTGTATTTATATTGTATGGCTGTTAGTCTTTCTTTGGATCAAAGTCATTTTCGTCTCAGTCATATTCTACAGTGCTCGGGAGATGGAAATGGGTACACTGCAGCTGCTGCCCCTCATTGACATAACTGTCACAACTTCACAATCAATTTTTGCACTGACAGACGCCCCTGGGACAGTTCCTTTCTAAGCCTCACACCATGTTGGCGTCACACCAAAGGAGTACCATTTCCATATCCATCTGGGGTTTACCGACAAAGGAGCGACAGACAGAGGAGCGACGACAAAGGAGCGACGCGACAAAGGAGCGACGCGACAAAGGAGCGATACAACAATGGAGCACCGGACAAAGGAGCGACAGCTCAAAATATGTTTTATCAGCCAGTTCTAGTAATTTCCGCGCTCAGAAATGGTTCCATAACACTGCGCCTATTCCTACTGTAATTGTTTATCAGGAAAGTTTGAAATATGAAAATTTAGTTAAATATGATATTTAATTAATACGAAATTGATTTTAATTGATTTTAGTTGGATATGAAATAGAACATCAAATATAAAACAATATAATCTGTTGGCACTGGACGCGGCCCACAAACGCGATATGTACACTGCAAAAGAAAATTTTTGAGCGCCAAAAACGTTCGAAATTAACGTTCTTCGAAAATTTATTTGTAGCAAATCAGACACAGATTAAGAGCGGGCATAGCGTGCGATGACATTCAACAACTGATCACTGTCGGAATGATTAAAACTGGCTGGCAAAACGAAGTTTGAGCTGTCGCTCCTCTGTCTGTCGCTCCTTTGTCGTGTCGCCCCTTTGTCACGTCGCTCCTTTGTCGTCCTCTGTCGCTCCTTCGTCTGTCGCGCCTCTGTCAGGATACCATCCATCTGGACATCCATTTCTATCTATTGTGAGGCCTTCGAGACCACCAGTACCCACACCACAATACCAGAGAACCTGTGCATTTCCACTTCCATCTACTGTGAAGCCTTCGAGACCACCTGTGCAGATTGTCCAGTCTAGATAGGAATTTGTATGTCAGTTTCAACAAGCAGCTTGACTGAGGCAGGTGAATATTTGTAATTTCTCTGTTATTTCTGTTATAGAGGAGGGTCTCCCCACTACCACAATACCAGATAACCTGTGCCTTTCCATTTCCATCTATTGTGAGGCCTTCAAGACAACCAGTGCAGACTGTCCAGTCTAGATTGGAATTTGTGTGTGAGTTTCAACAAGCAGCTTGACTGAGGCAAGTGAAAAATTGAAATTTCTCTGTTATTTGTGTTATAGAGGAGGGTCTACCCACTACCACAATACCAGATAAGCTGTGCATTTCCATTTCCATCTGTTGTAAAGCCTTCGAGACCACCTATGCAGACTGTCCAGTCTAGGATTTCAACAAGCAGCTTGACTGAGGCAGGTGAATACTTGTAATTTCTCTGTTATTTCTGTTATAGAGGAGGGTGGGTCTACCCACTACCACAATACCAGATAACCTGTGAATTTCCATTTCCGTCTATTGTGAGGCCTTCAAGACAACCTGTGCAGACTGTCCAGTCTAGATAGGAATTTGTGTGTCAGTTTCAACAAGCAGCTTGACTGAGGCAGGTGAAAATTTGTAATTTCTCTGTTATTTGTGTTATAGAGGAGGGTCTACCCACTACCACAGTACCAGATAACCTGTGGATTTTCATTTCCATCTATTGTGAGGCCTTCGAGACAACCTGTGCAGACTGTCCAGTTTAGACAGGAATTTGTGTGTCAGTTTCAACAAGCAGCTTGACTGAGGCAGGTGAAAATTTGTAATTTCCCTGTTATTTGTGTTATATAGGAGGGTCTACCCACTACCACAATACCAGATAACCTGTGGATTTCCATTTCCATCTATTGTGAGGCCTTCGAGACAACCTGTGCAGACTGTCCAGTTTAGACAGGAATTTGTGTGTCAGTTTCAACAAGCAGCTTGACTGAGGCAGGTGAAAATTTGTAATTTCTCTGTTATTTGTGTTACAGAGGAGGGTCTACCCACTACCACAATACCAGATAACCTGTGCATTTCCATTTCCATCTATTGTGAGGCCTTCGAGACAACCTGTGCAGACTGTCCAGTTTAGACAGGAATTTATGTGTCAGTTTCAACAAGCAGCTTGACTGAGGCAGGTGAAAATTTGTAATTTCTCTGTTATTTGTGTTACAGAGGAGGGTCTACCCACTACCACAATACCAGATAACCTGTGCATTTCCATTTCCATCTATTGTGAGGCCTTCGAGACAACCTGTGCAGGCTGTCCAGCCAAGATGGAATTTGTGTGTCAGTTTCAACAAGCAGCTTGACTGATGCAGGTGAAAATTTGTAATTTCTCTGTTATTTGTGTTATAGAAGAGGGTCTACCCACTACCACAATACCAGATAACCTGTGCATTTCCATTTCCATCTATTGTGAAGCCTTCGAGACCACCTATGCAGACTGTCCAGTCTAGATAGGAATTTGTGTGTCAGTTTCAGCAAGCAGCTTGACTGAGGCAGGTGAAAATTTGTAATTTCTGTGTTATTTGTGTTATAGAGGAGGGTCTACCCACTACCACAATACCAGATAACCTGTGCATTTCCATTTCCATCTATTGTGAGGCCTTCGAGACAACCTGTGCAGACTGTCCAGTTTAGACAGGAATTTGTGTGTCAGTTTCAACAAGCAGCTTGACTGAGGCAGGTGAAAATTTGTAATTTCTCTGTTATTTGTGTTACAGAGGAGGGTCTACCCACTACCACAATACCAGATAACCTGTGGATTTCCATTTCCATCTATTGTGAGGCCTTCGAGACAACCTGTGCAGACTGTCCAGTCTAGATAGGAATTTGTCTGTCAGTTTCAACAAGCAGCTTGACTGAGGCAGGTGAAAAATTGAAATTTCTCTGTTATTTGTGTTATAGAGGAGGGTCTATCCACTACCACAATGCCAGATAACCTGTGCACTTCCATCTACATTACTATGCTAGCTAGGTGTTATGTCCGTAGAGGATCAATGCATGCGCTTGCCTCGCTAGCACTTCGCCACGCGACGCTTCAGCACGCGCGCGCCTAGACGCCAGCGGGACGCCAGCGTCGGCAATCAATCGCTGCACGGCCAGCGCCGCCTGTTGCTGCCTGCCTTCAACGCAGCCATCGCCTGAACAGTACGGCAAGGCACCGTCGCCGCTCAATCAGGCTCGCTCCCCTTAGCTCGCATTGGATCTGGCGGCTCTCTACCATTTGTTTTGCGCGGCGCTTTGTACGGCGCGTTCGCGAGGCAGTCAGCGCCGTTGGCTTGCAACAGGAGAGACTTCCTGCAACAGTACAAATCTTGCAACAGTACAGACGTTGCAACAGAATGGTCGCGCGAGGCAACCAGTGCCATTGGCTCGCAACAGGCCTGATTTTGCAACAGGAAAATCTGCCCGCTCTCTATCATTTGTTTTGCGCGGCGCTTTGTACGGCGCGTTCGCGAGGCAGTCAGCGCTGTCGGCGTGCAACAGGACAGACTTTCTGCAACAGGACAAATGTTGCAACAGTGCAGACGTTGCAACAGGATGGTCGCGCGAGGCGACCAGTGCCATTGGCTCGCAATAGGACAGACCTGCAACAGGACAGATTTTGCAACAGGAGCAACAGGACAGACCTTGCAACAGGACAGATTTTGCAACAGGACAAATCTTGCAACAGGACAGATTTTGCAACAGGACAAATCTTGCAACAGGACAGATCTTGCAACAGGACAGATTTTGCAACAGGACAGATTTTGCAACAGGACAGATCTTGCAACAGGACAGATCTTGCAACAGGACAGATCTTGCAACAGGACAGATCTTGCAACATGATCTTGCAACAGGACAGATTTTGCAACAGGACAAATCTTGCAACAGGACAAATCTTGCAACAGGACAGATCTTGCAACAGGACAGATTTTGCAACAGGACAAATTTTGCAACAGGGCAGATTTTGCAACAGGAAAATCTGCCCGCTCTCTATCATTTGTTTTGCGCGGCGCTTTGTACGGCGCGTTCGCGAGGCAGTCAGCGCTGTTGGCGTGCAACAGGACAGACTTTCTGCAACAGGACAAATGTTGCAACAGTACAGACGTTGCAACAGGATGGTCGCGCGAGGCGACCAGTGCCATTGGCTCGCAACAGGACAGACCTGCAACAGGACAGATTTTGCAACAGGAGCAACAGGACAGACCTTGCAACAGGACAGATTTTGCAACAGGACAAATCTTGCAACAGGACAGATTTTGCAACAGGACCAATCTTGCAACAGGACAGATCTTGCAACAGGACAGATTTTGCAACAGGACAGATTTTGCAACAGGACAGATCTTGCAACAGGACAGATCTTGCAACAGGACAGATCTTGCAACAGGACAGATCTTGCAACATGGTCTTGCAACAGGACAGATTTTGCAACAGGACAAATCTTGCAACAGGACAAATCTTGCAACAGGACAGATCTTGCAACAGGACAGATTTTGCAACAGGACAGATCTTGCAACAGGACAGATCTTGCAACAGGACAGATTTTGCAACAGGACAGATTGTGCAACAGGACAAATCTTGCAACAGGACAGATTTTGAAACAGGACAGACCTTGCAACAGGACAGATTTTGCAACAGGACAAATCTTGCAACAGGACAGATCTTGCAACAGGACAGACCTTGCAACAGGACAGCACCGTTGGGTCGCAACAGGACAGACCTTCTGCAACAGGACAGATTTTGCAACAGGACAAATCTTGCAACAGGACAGATCTTACCACAGGACAGATCTTGCAACAGGACAGATTTTGTAACAATCAACAGGACAGACCTTGCAACACGACAGATCTTGCAACAGGAGAGACCTTGCAACAGGACAAGCCTTGCAACACGACAGGCCTTGCAACAGGCTACATCTTGCAACAGGAGAGACCTTGCAACAGGACACTGAGGACAGACCTTGCAACAGGACAGGCCTTGCAACAGGTCAGACCTTGACAATGAACAGGACGGACGTTGCGTCGCGCGCACGAGGCGACCACCGCCGTTGGCTCACAACAGGACAGACCTTGCAACGGACACACCTTCAACAGGACAGATTATGCAACAGGACATTACGGCCATTGACGACTACATTCCATGCTATTCAGATCACACAAATTCTTCTGCAACAGGAAGGAACGGCTAGTTTCCATCTATTCCATGCATCAGAACAGTACTTTCCAAATGTGTTGGAAATTACTGTTCCGATGCAGTTTTGGATGCTAAATCGAATACACCATACCGCATGGCCGAGCAATGCTTATTACTCGAGACAAGATTAGTAGATGTGGGCAAAGCCCTGCTGGGCAATCCTACCCTCCTCTGTAAGAACTTATGGAGGCAAAGTGGCCTCATCAAACAGGATACCCACCTCCCATTAACCAATCAGATTGATCGGTGAGGCTTCCTGGTCACTCCAATCGCAAAACTAATTGCAAATTTGGCATCGCAACCCTCTAAAACCCCACATTCGACTTATAACACACATAGCTTCAGATGAACCCAGTAACCCACAAAATCAGAGTTCCACTTGGAAGTATGGTGGTAGCACGCGAATTCTTTACAAATAATGCCAAACATTTCCAAAACGAAAAAACAATGTCATATTCAATATCAGCGACCCTGAAAAGCTGGAATTGAGTACCTACACAGTATGTGCGCTGAGGAACCCCGGTAATCAAATTTTGAAATTCAAATTGCCTGCCAAAATACACGTCGGACGAAAAAAGTGTCTAGAACAAATACATCGTATCTTTAGATGCTCTATCACGTGAAAGTAGAATTGACACCGAAGTATCTCAATGGATCCCACTTAGTGCCAAAATACCTAAAATTTATCAAAAATTTGAATTCCCCAAAAGATAATTATAAGTACTAGAAGTCTTCAAGTGTCATCAAATTCGAAAATCAATCCACACAGCAATACATCGGAAAGGTGGAATTATTTAATTTTGTCCAAAAATCGATTTTTTCAAATTTACACCTAAAATTGGGCTGCTCTGGAAAAAGTGATCAGCACTGTAGAGCTCGCCGAGCTCTATATAGGGGTCTTTATCTCGCGTCGATACAGGCACCCTGTCAAAAGTTACACCTGCCTGAAGTTTTACCTGGAGACCCATGTCCCAACTTTGGGGTGAGTTTCCCAGCTGGTGCTACATCCGATCACATTTCTGAAAAACGATTCTGGATAGAGCTATCCAAGTTCTTTAAATCCGCCAAATAATTGTTGGTTGGCTTGGAAAACAACTACAACCTGACTGTAGATTTTGGGTCGAAATATGCAGTTTTTGCTACCCGGCCCAGGCAAACCAGGACCCAGCCAAGCGGCCCCCTACCATTGGGTGGTAGCCCAATGTTTTTTTGCATATTCGGTCCAAAGCTCGTCTTGCTCCGTTCTACCAGAAACGTATTTTAGGCCTCCAAAGTTTGTCGGAGACTGAAAAATCAGGTTTTTGGCAACTTGCCAAAAATTGGGTTCCGGACAGAAGTCGGGACCTTCGATGCACACTGCGCAATCCAAAGACCTATCGAATAGAAAAATTCGCTCCAATCGGCCAACTCTAGCCCGACTTATGAACGTTTGAATTATTATTATTATGAAAAATATGAACGTCAGAAACTTCATCATCACTATAGCACTCCGCCCTTTTGGAGGGGAGGAATGCCAAAACAAGCTTAGAGTAAAAACTGGGTACCGATAATGGTTGATTGGCACTGCATAGTGTTTCGCGCATTTGAGGAGTATATTCCATAGTAGTGGTGGCAATTTTTATACTCCACAAAAAAGTGTGGAGTATATAGCGATTGTGCGCGAAACGCAGTAATTTGGATCGGATGGGGTTCGCGCGTGAAGCGGCCGAATTGCAAACGGTCTTTTGCGTTGGGTAGGCCTAGTAAGTGGGCAGGGTGGACACCAAACGGGGTCACGCTCCGGGACCCCGTTGGCGGGAAATTCAAAAATTTAAATTTTCAAAGTACTGAAAAATGGGTTAAACAAGGTAGAACTCGAAAAACTTGCATATAATGGTATATACTATCTTTTGATATGTTGTAGTACTCGATAGTGCCGAACACGGAAAAAAAGAATTGGATCGCTGCGGGACCCATTTTGGCGCCAAATTTGAAAAATTCGCGATTTTTCGCTATTTTCCGACTTTGACGGTTTGCTGTGCGCGATAGGTAGCAGCTAGAGCCGCGAGACCGCTTTTGGTGCTCCTTCCCAGATGTCCTCTATCGAATGAGCCATGAACGGAAAAAATCGGTTGAGACACAAAAAAGTTATTTTCCCGCAACTTTTTCGACTCCGGGGTCAAAAATTGCGCTTTTCGCGTTTCAGCGTCTGTAGCGCTCGAATGCGTTGCCGAATCGGTTCAAAAGTGGTTTCAAACGATTCTACGTTGAAATCTGGTCCAGAAAAGTGTTTTTGGCAAATTTGTAGAGCTACAGTAACCCTGCCGCGTCCATTTGAATATTGGGTGTCGGGTCGACTTTCGCGACATTATACTCGATTTCGGGGTTTTCGGGGGCGCTGATTACGAATTTGGCATTCGTTTAGCGTTTAGATGATGTTTAACCATACCTATGACGAATTCGCATGCTACCGTACCACAAGTGCAGAATTTTGGTTCTGCGAGTCCATAGGAAGTTAGGGGTGTTGTGTGTCGATTCTGGGGCATTCTGGGATGTAGATCACGAATTCGGCATTAGTTTTGCGATTGCGAGTGTCAGGAGGCCACAAAGGAGAGTAGTCACCGTGCGTAGGAGTTCAAATTTGTGGAGTATACTGCGTCCCCCGGACGACTTGCCTGGTCCAAAAATAAAACTAAGTAAGTAACTAAGTAAGTACTTAGTTTTTCAGAAAACTAAGTAAAACTAAGTAAGTAAAGCATACTTACTTAGTTTCTAACAAAACTAAGTAAGTACTCGAAAAATCTGGGTAAACTAAGTAAGTAAACTGAGTAAGCAAACACAAGAAAATAAATGAAAATCTGGTCTCGGAAATGCTGGTATGTTGTTAATTCGAGGTTAGTAGGGCCACAAATGGTCTCCAAGAACAAGTTGTTTAGCAAATTTGACATTCTTTGAGTAACTCATCGCAGAAAAGCCCATTCAAACCAGGCAATGCGCGAGTGTACAGCGCCAAAATAGGCCAACATGCCAACAATTTGGTATACTTAGTTTCTTACTCAGTTATTTAAAACTAAGTAAAACTAAGTAAGTATGAAAAAGTACTTAGTAAATTTCGCAAAACTAAGTAAGTACGGACCTGGAAAACTAAGTACGAGTACGAGTAAGTATACTTAGTTTTCCAAAAATAAAACTAAGTAAGTAAGAAACTAAGTACTCAGTTCCAAAATAACTAAGTAAAACTAAGTAAGTACTTACTTAGTTTCAAGCTGCCACCACTATTCCATAGTGTGTCAGAATAGAAAGTTGAGCACGCAATTGCCACATTTTGTTTTAGATCGAATAGGTGGCAAAAACACACGTTGCCCGACACATCCATGGAAAAACCTTGCTAAATACAAGCCATTTGAAAATGTCGAAATTTGCCATATTAGACAACACCTTCAAAATATCCCTAATTTCTTGAATTCTAAAATCTGAAACTACTTGCTGAATACTTGGCAGACTATGCCCGATACATCAGTACAAAAAGTTTTGAAATTTAAGCTGTTTGAAATTGTCGAAATTTTGTGACAATACCCTTGAAAATATCCCTAATTTCGTTAATTATAAAATCTGAAACTATTTTAAATACTTGGCAGACAATGCCGACACAACCATGCAAAGACATTTTGATATTTACGCAATTTAAAATTGTCGAAATTTGGGCATTTTAACAATACCCTTGAAAATATCCCTAATTTCGTTGATTATAAGATTTGAAACTATTTGTTAAATACTTGGCGGACTATGCTCGAAACATCTGTGCAAAGAAATTTTGAAATTTAAGCCGTTTGAAAATGTTGAAATTTGGGGATTTTAACAAAACCCTTGAAAATATCCCTAATTTCGCTAATTATAAAATCTGAAACTATTTGCTAAATACTTGGCAGACAATGCCCGGCACAACCATGCAAAGACATTTATATATTTACACTGTTTGAAATTGTTGAAATTTATGAATTTTAGCAATACCCTTGAAAAAATCCCTGATTTCATTGATTATAGAATCAGAAACTATTTGCTAAATACTTGACATACTATGCCCAATACATCAACGCAAAGATATTGTTAAATTTAAGCCGTTTGAAATTGTCAAAATATGGGAATATTGACAAAACCATTGAAAATATCCAATTTCGTTAATTATAAAATTTGAAACTATTTGCTAAATACTTGGCAGACTATGCTCGATACATCGGTGCAAAGAAGTTTTGAAATTTAAGCCGTTTGAAATTTGTTGAAATTTGAGAATTTTGACAAAACCCTTGAAAATATCCCTAATTTCGTTAATTATAAACTCTGAAACTATTTGCTAAATACTTGGCAGACTATGCTCGATACATCGGTGCAAAGAAGTTTTGAGATTTATGCCATTTGAAATTGTCGAAATTTGGGATTTTTGACAAAAACCCTTGAAAATATCCCTAATTTCGTGAATTCTAAAATCCGAAACTATGTCACAAATTCATCGCGTCTTATGCCCTTTCCATTTCAGCAAAAACTTTGTCGATACGGCTTGTGAATAGAAGTGTCATTTTTGACATTTTCATATTTTAATTGTAAATATCTCGAAATAGCGAAATTAACAACAGAACTTGTTGGCACTCCGCTTTGCAAAAGCAGGAGTGCTATAGGGGGCGTCGGATTGAACAGAAACATCTTACCAAGCTTTCTCGCGCTACACAAATCGGATCGCCAAGCGGTTTTTTGCGTTAGATAGGTTGAGTCGACGCGCTGCGTGGACAAGAAACTAGAAAATTCCGGTGGTGGAAAAATTTTGCGAAAATTCGAAAATTCAAATTTTTACTAAGTAAAAAAAAACAATAGCCCATAACTTTCGCAAAATTGGGTCGATTTTGATGATTTTTGAATATGTTGTAGGCCTTTGGATCCTCTAGGCGACACCGCCGGAACGGGCTCCCCAGGTGGTCCGACGCGGGAGTACGGTGAAAATTTGAATTTTCAAAAATTTTTTCCAACCTTTAAAAAATCGTAACTCGAGTTTGCCACGGTGGATCCTCGCAAATTCTTCGATCCGGCAAGGACAATTGTATGACCTTTCGTTTGAGACCAAAACCGCCGAGATCGGTCTTGCCGTTCGGGAGATCCGCGGTGACAAAAGTCCCAGGTCCCGAGCGGAAAATTCGAATTTTCGACTTTGGGTGGAGTTTTGGCTTGGAAAGCGTGCCTTTAGCGGTAAATTGATAATCGCAACGTGTTCTACGTCAAAAGTTGGTCTAGACGAAGCGTCTTGACCATTTTGAGGTACCGTACCCCGGCCGCGCCGATTTTTTGAATCCCGGGGTCAAATTTTCGAAATTGAGTTTTTACTTGTTTCGGGGGTTTTCGACGACGCTGAACACGAATCCGGTGTTTGTTTTGCGATTTCGGACGCCGCTGACCCTGATTTCGGCGCCCGGCCATCCAAAATTTTGATCCCGGGGTCGAATTTTCAAAATTGAGTCGGCAGTTGTTTCTGGGGTATTCAGCAGTGCTGAACACGAATCCAGCTTTTAATTTTTGATATGACTTTCTTTTAGCCTGCTTTGGGCGTCAGAACGCGCCCCAAACACGCCCAAACTTGTCCGAACATGTTCAATTCAAACTTGTCTAAATATGTCCAAACATGTTCAAACTTGTCCAAACACATTCAAACACGTCCAAACTTGTCCAAACTTGTTCGAACATTGTCGTAGACACTGAACACGAATCCGGCGTTTGTTTCCGTGAAGGCTTATTACCGAGTAGCGAGACGAGCGACAGTCTGCTTTGCTTCGGAACAAGCGGAGTGCCACCCTGAAGGTCCCCTTCAGCGTTCAACTAGTCTCACGATACGGTTGTCTGTACAGCTGATCTAAAGCTCAGTGATATCGCCGCGTTCGCTATATGTTATCGGCATGATACGACGCCGTTCATCTGAAGTTTTATACCTGTGTGAAATAGCCGCATCGAACAAAAAAACTTGCCAAATGTTTTGTGCAGTCCTACTCTACCAGGAGCTCCGTTTGGCGTACGATCTTTCTGTTTCTGCGTTCACAATCACTCTCATTTCTGAAGAAATATTGTCGCTAGCTGATCGGACAAAAAAGTAGATTTTAAACATTTTCGTATTTTAATTGTGAATATCTCAAAATTACAACTTTTGAAAACTGTAGAGCTGTGTCACAAATTCTTGTTGGCATACGGCCTTTCCATTTCGGCATTCACTTTTGTCAAAATATCGCGTTCGATGTTTGTCGATTTATGAAATTTTGACAAATAATCGCGTATTTTTACCAAATTCCACATTTGCAAAATTTTTATTTTGTGTCCAAATTATCCGCGGTCTATACTGTTTCCATTTCTGAAGAAATTTCGCCGCTACCTCATCAGGCAAAAAAGTCGATATCTCGAAATTACAATTTTTCAAAACTGTAGAACTATGTCACAAATTCTTACTGGCACACGACCTTTCCATTTCTGCATTTACATTCGTCAATAAATGACGTTTAATTCTTGTCATTTTATGAAATTTTGACAAATAATCGCGTTTTTGGCACTCCTCCCCTCCAAAAGGGAGGAGTGCTATAGTGATGGTGCGGATTCTGTGTAAATTCAAACGCTCATAAGTCGGGCTAGACTTGGCCGATTGGATCGAATTTTTTTTTATTCGATAGGTCTCTGGATGGCGCAACCTGCACGGAAGGTCTCGACTTGCGTCCTGGGCCCGATTTTTGGCAAGTTGCCAAAAACTCGATTTTTCGGCCTCCGACGAACTTTGGACGCTTAGAATAGTGTTCTGGTAGAACGGAGCGAGACGAGCTTCGGGCCAAATATGTAAAAGACATTGGGCTATCCGGTGGTAGGGGCGCCGTCGGGCTGGGTTCCGGCCTTCCCGGGCTGGGTAGCAAAAACTGGGTTTTTCGACCCAAAAGTAGGGTTCCGTCTCCCGCTCGGCGTTTTTTTGTTATACTAAGTAATGGTCCTTAATTTTCTCGATATGAAGAACTCGGATAGCCTCATCCCGAATCGTCGTCAGAATCCCGGTCGGATGTCGTACGGGCCGGGAAATATTACCAAAAGTTGGGTTCTGGGTCTCCAGGCAAAACTTCGGGCAAGCGTAACTTTCGGTAGGGTGCCCAGATCACGATGGGACAACGACCATTCGATCGCACCCGGCGAGCTCTACAACTTTGTAGCAGATCACTTTTTTCGGAGTGGCCGAATTTTGGGCGAAAAGTTCAAAAAATCGATTTTTGGGTCCAAATTCAAAAGTCTCGCGTTTCCCATTTTTTGCTGTGCTATTCGATTTCGAAGATAATAACAGGTTTTTTTAGGCTTACGATTGTCTTCACTGTGGCAGAATATCAGCTTTGGGTTGGGTTAATTTTTAGGCGAAATTCAAAATTTTTCGACAAATTTTCGGAATTTTGGTGAAAAGTGGGGTTAGTTGAGACATTATTGTGTCATTCTGACTTTCACGTGATAGAGCATCAAAAGATACGTTGTTTTTGTTATAAGCACTTTTTTCGTCCGACGCGTATTTTGGCGGTAAATTTGAATTCAAAATTTTGGCTGCCCGAATTGGCCGGGGCACCTACCGTGTAAGTACTCGATTCCGGCTTTTTGGGGATGCTGATCACGAATTTGACGTTGTCTTTTCGTTTTGAGATGTGTGGGACCATTTTTTGAAGAATTTGCTTGCCACCGTACGTGCCCTCATGTGAAAAACCTGGTTGTGTCAGTTCAGCTGAAGCTAGGTGTGTTGTATGTCAAACGTGGGGTATTGGAGGGTTACAATTCCGAATTTGCTATTCATTTTGCGATCAGAATGGCCACTAAGCCGCACTGACTCCCAAAATTCTTCTGAAAGAGGGGAGGAGTGCCCCGAGGGGCTCTGCCCCCGTCTACTAATCTTGTTCTATTAAATTCCACAATTGCAAAAAATTTCTTTTGTGTTACAAATTATCCGCGGTCAATGCTCTTTCCATTTCTGAAGAAATTTTGCCTCTACATTATCAGGCGAAAAAGTCGATTTTCGACATTTTCATACTTTAATCGTAAATACCTATCTCGAAAATGCGAAATTAGCAACAGAAACGGACATCGGATCCGTACTCAGCGACCTCGACTCTACTTGACCACATATGTCGCATTCTTTACTTCGGTGGCACGGACACACAGACACACAGACAGACAGACATTGTCATCCGTATATATACACCTCGCCGCGCTGAGGCGCGGCGAAAAAAGGTGTGGTTGCAGCACGACACACTAGGTCATCTTTGCAGCACGACACTTGGGCTCTGGCAACATCTTTGATCATGGCTTTTTTTTTTTCCCCCCTCCCCTCCTTCCTTCTTGTCTAAGGCGGAGATGAAGAGGGGGGCTTATTGGTTTGGTTGTTTATTGAAAGGACGTATTCTGATAAGCCCCCCTCCCCTCCTTCAACTTCGACAGCATGCTCTACAAGGCGGAGATGAAGAGGGGGGCTTATTGGAGTATTTACGGTATGTGGCTTCAAAGGCCACTCTGGAATCCTCTTGATAGACTCTGCAATGGCTATGCACTTCTAATGGCCCCTTGGCAATGGCCACCTGGATTCCCTTGAGCTGAGACTCTGTGACTTGCATTGCTTTACAGACCCTCGGTCTAGCCTGGGCCTGGCTTTGCTTTAGCAGGCCTGGCGGATCCCTCCACAGCGTCCCTATGGTGCTGCCTGTGCCTACTGACCAACCTGGACGCCATTTGCTGCTGCTTCTGTGCTACTGCATTAGACTCCCCGTGGAGCCGTTCGACCGTGGAGACCCTCAGCAGTGGCCAGCCCTGGACTACTACTTCCCACTGTTTGACTCTTGGTGAGCCGCAGTGTAGCGATGGGCACTCTACTTGGTCAGTCTCAATCGCCTCTTTGGAGAGAGTCTCTGAGACTTTATGAGGTCGAGGAGATGTAACTGGCGTCAGCTATTCGGAGGACCTGTAGCGGAGGTGACGCGAGAGTGGGCGTCGCGACTCGAGCGAGCGGAACGGGCAATCGTGCGAAGGTCATCCACCATGAAAATCGGAACATTCCTGACTCGCTTCGGCCCGAAGCTTCCAGATTGTCTGGCGCCCGCTCCCTATGCTTAGGCATGGGCCGAGCGCAGAGGCGAGCAGGATGAGTCAAACGTGTTGCTGATTCTTTCGGGTAGAACCTTTCGGTGGTTACTAGTGGCGCGCGTGCGTACATGAGGTGATCGAGAACGGCTCGAGGTCAGTCAGTCGGTAGTCAGTTTCCGGATAGCATTCCATCAGTTTCCAGTTAGAGTCAGAAAGTGAGAAGACCCGAAGCCTTGGAGAAAACTTGGACAGTGGCGTAGCCAGGGGTGGGCATTGGGGGCAAATGCCCCCCCCCCAGATGCCCAGCCGTAGAAAAAATTTTCAGCTGCGGAGCTGTAAGTAGCAAAAATTTTCGCCTACGGCGGTGTAAATAGTGCAAAATTTTGCCTGCGGCGCTGTAAATGATCAAAATTTTCGCCTGTGGCGCTGTAAATAGCAAAAATTTTCGCTTACGGCGGTATAAATCGTACAAAATTTTGTCCTTTAAGGTAACAAATAGTACAAAAACAGCGAAAAATTCACCTGCGGCACTCCAAATAGTAAACATTTTTTCCTTTAAGGTTAAAAACAGCGAAATTTTCGCCTGCGGCGCTAATTTTGCGCGCATATGGACTAAAACAGGAAAAAAATTTTGCCCCCCTAAAAATTTTTTGCCCCTCCCACTTGCCAATCCTGTCCTGGCTACGCCACTGAACTTGGAGAAGTCGAGCAAGAGCTCGAGGGAGGACGCCGAGTCGGCCGTCGTGAAGTTTTCGTGTAATCGCGTTTGTGTCGCCGTTCGTATCTTCGCTGTGTGCTTGTGTAATCGCCTTTTGTACATAACTTTCCTTAACTCCTGCGTACCACACGCTGCTTCAGTAGGAAATTCATCGACTGCAGATAGGAAGAGGCCCACAAATTCGACTGCAATTGCTAAGAGTTCATCGGCTGCAAATAAGACTAATTACTAATAATGAAGTAAACTCAGTACGCACAAATCGGCTGCAGATTACGATAGCTGACAAATATCGACTGAAGTTCGCACCAGTAAAGGAAACACAAATCGGCTGCAACAAACGTAGGATAATCATGTAATAAACTAATTAATTAGCTAGTCAAGTTGTTGCTTCGTTGTGAATACTCTGTCGGTACTCGTGTTGTGTGTGGTACATAGGTATTTCGTCTTCCTCTTGTAACACCGGCCGTCGAACCCCTGTGAGCGCTCATGTAAGTCCATCTCTTGACAACCCAAGGCCGGAGTGTTACAGCGGTACCTAAGAATGGTCAAGACACTTCTTCTAGACCAATTTTTGACGCTGAACACGTTGCAACGGTCAATTTGCCGCTAAAAGCACGCTTTCCAGGCCAAAAGTCCTCTCAAAGTCGAAAATCCGAATATTCCGCTCGAGACCTGGCACATTTGCCACCGCAGATCTCCCGAACGACACGACCGATCTCGGCGGTTTTGGTGTCAAACGAAAGGTCATACGAGGATCCACCGTCGCAAACTCGAGTTATGATTTTTTAAAGGTCGAATTTTCTACCGTACTCCCACGTCGGACTACCTAGTGAGCCAATTTGGTATGGTTCTGAAGAGCATCCCAAGGGCTACAACATATCTAAAAATCATCAAATTCGAGCCACTTTTGCGAAAGTTATGGCGTGCTTTTTTTATTTGAACCGGAATATTTGTATTTTTGAATTTACGCAAAAGTTTTCCACCGCAGAAGTTTTTAAACCCCCCCCCCCCCCCGAGCACACTGCGCGTCGTCATAAGCTGTCCTTTAAAAAAATTGGCTCCCTAGGTGCTTCGTAGCGAGCGCTAGCCCTGTTGGTGTTAACTGTGGGCCTTCACCGGGCCTATAGAACTCCTTCGCTTTTCAAGCGGCGGAGTCCCAAAAAGTTATTTTCTGGAGTGGACACTTTTTTCGGTCCTGGGTCGAAAATTGAGATTTTGGTGTTTCGGCGTCTGTAGCGCTCGAATGCGTTACCGAATCGTTCCGATCGAGACCAGGTATGCAGACAGAGGGCCTTCCCCGCTACCGCAACTTGACACCGAATCTGTGCATTTCGACCGACCAGAACGAACGTGCATTTCGACTGTAAGTGATCACTCTTCTTTGTCATCACAGATCACTCTCTTCTTTGTCTTCTGCGACTTCTTCGTCGTCGTCGCTCGACGGCGGCGTCTCGTCAAGGTCGTACAAGGTCGCGTTTGTCCCGCTGCCGTCGTCGGAGTGGTGGTAGCCGTCGTCACTGTGGTCGTCGTCGTCGTCATGGTAGTCGTCGTCGTCGTTGTCATCGTCTTCATAGTTGGGGTAGAAGGCGCCGGTCTGGAGCAGCTCCCGTTCATACATCTCTAGAGGTCCGATGGGTGCAGTCGGGTCGTCTACGTAGTAGTAGCCTTCGTCGTCGTCGTCGTCGTCGCTTCCGTCGGCTTCGGTGGAGCGAGGGAGCTGCTGCTGCGCTTCTTCCTTCTTCTTCTTCTGCTTCTGCTTGGCTTGTACCTCGGCCAGGCACTTGCGCAGTCTCAGCTTGATCTGGAGAAAGGTGGGCCGCTCCTTCGCCTTCACCGCCCAGCACGACTCCATCAGGGCGCGCACGGGGTCGGTAGCGGCGGCCGGTCGCTCCAGAATGTAGTTGCCCAGCACGCACTGCCTCGTCTGGGCCGCCGTCATCCCCTTGTAGGGCTCCTCGCCTTTGGAGAAGACCTCCCACAGCAGCACGCCAAAGGCCCAGACGTCCGTCTTGTGGTTGAACTCGACGCGATTGCGCAGCGTCTCCGGCGCCAGCCACTTGATCGGCAGCTTCTCCGGCTCTCGCTCGCTAAGTCGGTCGACGCCTTCGCGCCTGAGGCTGAGTCCAAAGTCGGCGATCTTGACCTGCAGGTCCTTGTCGAGAAGGCAGTTCCTGGCGGCCACGTCGCGGTGGACGACCTTCTTCTTCTCCAGGTAGCGCAGGCCTTGTGCCGCCTCGATGGAGAACTGGCACATGTGGTCGGGTCCAAGCTCGTCGGCCACATTGCGCAGATAGGCCAGCAGGGAACCGTTGACGGCCAGCTCCATCACCAGCATCAGTGGCTCGCGGTCCACGGACAGGCCAAGCACCCGGATGACGTTCTTGTGGCTAATCTTGCGCAGGATCCGATGCTCGGCGGCGAACTGCTCGCGCTGCTCCTTCCGAGCCGCCAAACCGGTCCGGAGACACTTGACGGCGACGTTGCGGAATCTTTGTTCTTCTGCCTTCTTGCCGGGGCTTCTTGGCGCTTGGCCGCCGCCGCCGACGAGTAGGAGGCGTCCCTTGAAAACTTGTCCGAAGGCGCCTTCGCCCAGCTTGTCGTCGAGAAGGAGGCGGTCGGGGCTCAGCTGCCACTTCTGCCTGGCCACGGCGTACTTGAGTCGAAAGGGCAACTTGTCGCTCAACGGCCGACCGGTCTTCTCGTAGAACTCGACCAGGTCGCTTGGACTGGTGAAGTAGCGGCCGCCGCTGTCGGCCGACCACCGATTGTCGCTCGCTTGCTTGAGACCGACGTGGTGTCGCTTGGCGCCGCCGCTGCCGGCCACCTTCCACCGCACGGACAGCACCGTCAGTCGCTCTGCCGTCTTGTCCGCCGTCTCGCTGGTGCGCAGCAGGTAGTCGCCGTCCAGCTTCAGCAGCAGCTCCACGTCTCGCTTGGGTAGCAGGCCGTGGTAGTAGGGCAGGAGGCGAATGGACTCCGGCACGTCCCCCACGTCGTCCAAGTCGCTCATGGCGCTGCTCGATGTCGGCGACGGCGAAGACGACGACACGTCGGTGCTGCTGCTCGCCGCCGACGACTTCTTCTGCCTGGGCACTTTTCGCAGCACCTTCTTCATGGCTTCTTTCCTTTTTCGGCTTCTTATCGACTTGGTTCTAGCTGTATAGACGATTTTAATAATTACTGCAAAGCTTTGTATGGTGCTGATGCACAGTGAGATGCCTACTGTTCCATCATTATGGAATTTTGTCAATTTGTAAAGAATTTTTGTACACTGGGGGCGATCTACATATGCTACCGTATACCAAGTTGAATTGTCGCTGCAAGACGCGTCTTATAGCTCTATACGTTTGAATGTTGAATGAATGTGCAGACAGTAAATGCTGAAAGTTCGAAATTCGAACCCTTGTTGAATTTTCGTTGCAATGCAAGTACAATGGATGTTGAAGTTTAAATTGAAAGTACGGTAACGCGGCAAATTCAAACCAGTCCTAAAACGATCCAGGGAGTCGTAGGTGATCAATCCTCGTAAAAGACTAGCGTGCATAAAAGCGACAGACGGTACCATGAAGGAAAGGGGCCACCCCCCCCCCCCCCCCCACGGAGTCTGTAATCCAAGGTCACGTGATACAATCCACGGTTACAAAGGTTAACAGTATATTACCGAAAATCTGCAATTCACGGCTATGACAAAAGCTCACAGCTCGTTGACCTATACAAGGTAGATGGATACGGTGGCGTTGAGTAGAAGGAACTGAGGGCAGAGCAAGCAGAGTCGGCATGCCGCCATCCTACTTTCTCAGATGCAGCATTCATTCTATGACCGTGGAGCAGAAGTCGAAGAGGGCGGCAGACGAAGCGCTTGGGAAGGACCGACGTCGACAGGCACTCCACCAGCGACTACGAGAACAGACGACTGCAAGCGCAGGGTGTGTGGTACGAAGGCCGTCTTTCTTCGGAAGAAAGATAGTTTCATTTCAGTGGTACCATGTAGAGTATGTCCGTAATAGAAATGGGTGTACGGTACAGTAGCTGCGGTGCGTTGTCATCACGGTCACAACTTCACAATCACAAACGCCGAAGCTCCTGGGGCGGTTCCTTCCTCTCTCACACCCTGCTAGCGTCACACTCGAAAGAGTACCTAGACAGAGTCGCAGACAACGACTAAGTCAGGCCGATCAGGTGCCGGAGGACGCGCTCGGCGTTGACGCCGACGAGAGCGACGACGGCTCCGTCGGGCGCCACTTTGACCCGGCCGACGGAGTCGAACCTCTTGGCCAGCAGCGGCGAGAAGGTCACGTTGTCTCGATTGGTGATGGAGTTGTCGCTGCGGCAGAGCAGGCCGGAGTGTCCGTCGAAGAAGAAGAGCCGCTGCTGGCTTCCCACTTGGGAGACGGCGAAGGGGATGGGCGAGGTGGAGTGCAGGATGGTGGTCACGAGCTCGCAGCGGCCGTCCTTGATGATCAGGCGGTAGAGGCAGCTGCTGACGTCGTCCCAGACGAAGAGGAAGCGCTGGCGCTCCTTATTCGACTGCAGCCGGGGGACGGCGATGTTACTCAGCTGGGAGTTGGGCCGCTGGTAGACCAGGGACTCCTTGAGCTTGGCCGTCGCCTTCTTCTGGTCGACGGACTTGACCGTGCAGCGCCAGATCTCGGTCACGTGACCGGCGCACTGGCGCAGCTGGTAGAGGGGCGGCGGGCCGTCAACGCTCTCGGAGCCGGTGACGCGGATGACAACGTTGTCGACCCTGTCCTCGGGATCGACGTCCATCTCGGCCGTCCAGACGCAGTAAGCCGGCAGACTGCCTACTTGGTAGGACTGGAGGCTCCAGCGGTAGCGCTTCTCCGTCGACTGAAGGCAGACCAGCAACTCAGCTCCCGAGCCGAAGCAGCTGGAGCGGACGCTCTGTTTCGAGGGCACGGGAAGGGAGAATGTCTTGGGGGCGCCCTCGGACGCGTCGGGCGCGTACAACTGGACCTCGACGTTGGTGCGCACGAGAATCAGATTGGAGTGAAAGCTGTAGTCGACTTGGAGAACGGGCGCCGCCTTAGAGCCCTGCATGCGAGCCAGTTCCGTCGTTGCCACTCGTTCGTCGTCTTTGTTGTCGTCCGTCGAACCACTCTGCGATTGAGACACCGTCGCGGCGGCAGCAACCGGTTCAGGAGGCGCGGACGCCTTTTCTCCAACGGACGCTTTCGAGATGGTACTGTGCTTCGACGTCGCCGCTTCTTCAGAGGACTTCACAGGGACGAGGTTGACCTTGGCTCGAATCGTCTCCGCCACCGCCTCGGGTTTCACATTGAACTGAACCTGAAGTATACATCAGTAGTACTCGAGCTACAGTAACCCACAGGAGTCGTGCGACAACCAATGTACAATACCTTGAACAGCTGTCGATTAGCGGAAGGAATGCCGGCGTCGGCGACGTTGGCGCCGGCAAGCTGCAGCACCTTCGCTACCGTCTTCCGAAGGCCGTCCTCCCCTTCGGTAATGGTCGGCAGTGCCGAAGAACCCTCGTCCGACGACGTCGAGAAGCGCGTGCCGTATCTCGTGAGCAGACTATTCTTCAGCTGCTCCACCTCGGAGGAGACGACTGCCGAGGAGGCCTTCAAAGACGGTTTGTAGCTACAGTACGGTATCTCTCAAGGCAGAAGCTGCAACCATGGCAGGAATAGGTACATAACAAATGCTCCGTCTAAAATACTGTCGCGTGGTGGGTACCATACAGTGTGAACGTAGCTTCCAACTGGCACTACCCACCTGATTGTTGCCGCCGCCGCCGCCGGAGGAAGCCGATTCGAGGTCCAACTTCGCCAGCAGCGCCTGCTCCAGCTCCTCCACGAATCGGTGGACGGCGCGGCGGTTCTGCTGTGCCACCGTCGACTCCTGCCGTTGCCACTGCACCTTCTGCACGTAGTCGACGCTGAACTGAACGGCCTCCATGCGGTTCCACTCGCTGATGTGGTGGCGCTTGTTGGCGTGCTCCTTGATGCTGCACTTGCTGCAGAGGCCCTGGAAGCAGTCCCTGCACCACCACATGTCGTCCGCCTCCTTCTTCTCCAGACAGATGTCGCAGCGGATCTTGCCGAAGTAACGGGTGCGCAGGTGGCCAAGACCTACAATCGAGGGATATGCAAACAGTGATTCTGTCTGTAAACGATAAACGGCCGACAAAAGGAGTAGTGCAAGTAGCGGCGGCATACGTTCGTTTTAACTTCTATTGCGAACCAAAATATAAGCAGCTAATTTCGTCAACAGCGAATATCGCCTGCAACTGGATTTCACTCGCCCATTCCAAAGCATCGCAACTTATCAGAAGTACACACCTGTCGCACAGAAAGTCGCGTGAGACAGCTGTAAGTACTGTAGGGTACTGTAAGAACGGTGCCTATCTATCCGTTGGTCGACGTAGTGGAGTACCTCTGGAGCAGTCGGTGTCTTGGCGGCACTCGGGGCACGTGATGACTGCCTGCTCGGCGCCCTGTATCATCTTGGAGCTGCATCCGAGACAGAGTTGGTGGTCGCAGTCGAGCACCTTGACACTGGGCACCACCTCGAAGCAGATCCGACACTCGCCCACGCCCGGCGTCGCGTACGGCATACTCTGCAACGTCGCCTTCCGTTGCTGCTGCTGCTGCGCCTTTGCGCTCTGGCGGAAGAGGCCGCTCGCAAAGGGCGACATCGTGTGGTTTCTCTTAGCCAGGTAGACTCAACGAGTGTCGCTGCCTCGTTCGTACGCAGAGCTAGGCCGTCCCAACAATGGGCAGGCCGACGAGAGCTCTCCAGAGCAAATAAACGCGAAAAAACACCGGGAATAGTGGTGCGTCTCTTGCCTACAGGTGCGTCATATGTACATGTATAACCGGACAGCACTCACCGTTCGGCGCATCTTTGGCGTGTGAGTGCGGCAGAAACCACAGGGCGCGAATCGGGCAAGCGGAAAACGGCCACAGTAGATCACACTGCGTGAAGGCAAGAGGTTTTATGACGGCGCAGGCGAGGCGAGAACCGGCTTCCTGGCAAGTTGGGCGGCGGTGTCGCTTTCGGTTGGCGACAGAGGCAATAAAGGTGCGTCGGCGGCCGGTCGCGAAGCAATCGCGCCGGCGTTCGTTCCAACCACCCACAGTGTAGATAAGTGCAGCGCAGAGACCGTTGAAATCTGCCGAGGCTGTCGACTCGACAAGCTAGGCCTTCAGAGGAGCGCCTCTATGCGACTGCCCAAAGTGGAACCGCAGCATATATCGATTTAGTGGATATAGCCGTTGGCCGGTAGGCGAATTGCGTAGAAGGCGCGAGACTCACCAGACGTAAATTGCGTGTACCCAACCTTTACTGAACAACAGCGCAGACTTCCCGAGAACAAAACGACGCAACTTGCGACCCAATACACATCACACACACACACCTCTATTCAACCCTCAGCTGAAGCAACACTAGGCAACGGCAAGCGTACAGTACAACACTGTGTCGGCGCATTACTGTAGCGGGAAGTCATCGGCGTTCACGCGGCTACACCGCGCATCAACTCGCGTCCGCCTCATCGCAATCTGCCAGGAATCTCTATGGGTTGAGTAGCGACTGGGGATGCTGAGGCGGCGGACCGGGCATTGGGACGGGTATGAAGAAGGGCCCGGGCCCAGCGGGGGGCGGCACCACGTAGATGACCGTTGGGCGGTCGGCGCCCAGCTTCTGGCTGCCGTTCAAGGACTGCGCCGCCTCAGCCGCCTCCTTCTGAGAAGACATGGCCAGCACGCAGTCCCCTGTCGCCTGGCCGTCGTCGCTGGAAGCAAGCACGCCATCGGCACGAGTCGACAGGACGGGCGCATATGTGTGTATCTACGCACCCGTTGTTCGACGTTACATTAGCTGATATGTAGTACGGCCACTCCACGAAGCGCAGGAAATTAACTTTTACCCCTAATTCTAGTCGCACTACAGAAAGTAGCTGATGAGTACAAAGCACGTATACAGATTTTGATGGGAGCAACCTTCCCCACGTACAGCTATAGGCTTGTAGCAGTGCACACAACCAAGTGCAAGGGTGGCAGGCACGCGACCTTCAATGTGCGTACTACAATGTACTGTAAGTATCATAGTAAGCTCACTTGTAGTGCATGCGAACGGACTCCTCGACCAGTTTGAGTGGGGCGAAGAAGGCGGTCAACTTCTCGAGAGTGATGTCCGGCGGGAGGTTGTGGATGCCCAGCACCGTCCCAGCGGGTCCCACCTCAGCCGCCATCGCCGGATCCACGGGCGTGATCCCATGGGGCAACATGGGGACAGGGAAACGGGGCGGCAACCCGGGATGTCCCGCCAGCGGGGGGCCCATGGGCCTGGACGGAGGGCCGGCGCGCGGTCCCTGATGCTGCTGCTGTCGTTGCTGCGCCAACGAGGGCGGCTGCGGACGTCGCTCCTGCTGTGGCGGCTGCTGACGCGCCGCCGCCGGCGGCTCCTCCTTCCTGGGCTCGCGTCGGGGATCCTCCCGACGAGACGGTCGCTCGTCCCGCTGCTGCTGCTGCTGCTGCAAGGGCGGCGCTTGGCCCCTTGGCGGTCTATCGTTCCTGGGCGGTGGTGGAGATGGCCCAAGACCCCGAATAGCGTCCAGCATCTGCCGGCGCGATACAGGCCGAATGCGCACCTTCCGGGAACCTGGGAAGTCGCATTACGAAATTTCGATTGCACAGTAGACGACGACAGAGTCAATCATCGAGCGCGCCCTACCCATGAGCTCGTCGTCCCTCCGCAGGGCCATATCGCAGTCGACGACGCTGCGGAACTCGACGTAGGCGGAGCAGCGATTGCCCTCCTGCTGGATGTGAATGCCACCGTCGGCGATGGACAGACCCTTGAAGAAGCCGCCCACGTTCGAGCGATTCATGTTGGGCGGCATGAAGTCCACGAAGACGCAGATGCCCTCGGAGGGATCGCCGCCCCGTTGCTGTTGCTGCTTCTGCTGCCCCGTATCGCCTCTGCCGTTCCGATCTGCAAGCGCCATCAGCTTCCGTATGGATAGCGAACGAGACGAATGATAAGCTGCTGCTTCTCACCGCCGCCTCTGCGACCCCTTCGCGAGTCGTCGTTGTCGGGTCCTCGACCGCCTTCCAGTGGACTGCGACTTCTCGTTCGGCGTCTGCAATAGCCGAATCGTTGGTTACCGTAATACATACAGTCGAATATATGTGCTGTTCATTCACATTGGCTACCTATATCCCAAAGTCAACAGCAGCCGACTGCACAATCGCACGCTGACTGCATTCACCCACTGCCACAACTGAGACCGTCGTTTTCACAACAACCCACCTTCGTTGGTGGTCGGCGGGTCCGTCGGCCGACCTCCGAAGGCCGTGGTCCCTGCCCTCCCTCTTCTCCTTCTCGCGTCTTTCCGTGTAGAGGTCGGGCACTCTGAGGGCGGCCTCCATCTCATCGGCCGAGACTTTGCGCATCTTGACCGTTCTTCCCAACAGGTCGACGTCCATGGCGAAGACGCGCTCGGCCTCCTCCATGAGGCCGAACTCCAGGAACCACTTGTCCGAGGGCATCGCCTCGGCGCTGTTGGCCCGACGGATCAGCACAGGACGCACCGAAGGGGGAAGGATGGAGTGGATCTAAAGATGATGCTGTCACATCTACCAATTGTGTCATGCGACGACAACAGCAACGCACGTCTCTTTCCGAAGCGCGGTAGAGGACGTTGCTCAGCTCGAGGCAGTAGCGGCCGGCGACCACCCTCTGCTGCATTGGGGAAGGGCCCATGGCCTGCTGCTGCTCGAGAGCGTTCTCCTGCAGGCGAGCCAGCTCCCGAAGGTCAACGGCGCGGTCGTACTCGTCGACGGCGCAGGGACGAATTCGCAGCTGCGGCTGATCTTTCAGCAACCTCATCACCTCCTGCAGATCCTCGGCTGTGTTGAAGCGAACGTACGCCTCGCCTGAAATACGTAGCTAGCCTACCCTCGTGCTACGCATCGAATGTATGTACATACATACGTAGGTAGGTACCACACATACACCTATGTACAGTGTACGTATATACAACAAAACTGCAAATGATGCCATTGCCACCCCACCTAGGTGCTGGCCGGTCTGTGGGTGGTACTGCATCTTGATGGTGTCGCCACCCTTGAGAAACACCGGCCGGAAGAGCGACTTCAACGCCGCGTATCTTCGGTGCTCCGGAGCCATGCCCGTGACGTGGGCGCAGTGGTGCATGGACGAGACGTCCACAGACTGCTGCGACTGCTGGGGGAAGCGAGAGGGCGCAGAGCCGACAGAGGCTTCCAACGAGTGGCCGGACAGAGCAGCGGCGCCCACTCCGGGTGGGTTGATCCAGATGGATGAAGGCGGTGCCATTGGTTGGACCGGCGCCTGTTGGTGGACAATTGAAGGTGGCAGTTCAGGTGGTTGCGCCGAGGTCGATTGGTCATCAGTAGCAGAAGGTGGAGCTGGCAGCAGGCCTCCCCTGGACCGCCTGAGCATTCGCTGATCCTCGCCAGAAGATCCGGCGACGTGGATGTTTTCGTTGGCCTGCAAACGTTCGATTACCGTACCCCAATGCAGTGGTCGTAGACTAGCCTACGCCGGCACAGTACCCGTTCATTGGCTTCTTCTCTTGTTGGGCCCGCGGAAGGTCCCAACGGGGCGGACGTCTGCTGGCCGCGCCTCATATCCGTCTCTTGCGAAAACCGGTGGTCGCCGTCCCTTTCGGCGCGGTGAGTCGGCTCGTCTCTTCCTGCTATCTGTCGCGACCATGGGCTCTCTTCCGGTTGCGCATTCGGACTCGTCTCCTGTTTTGCTGCCGACAATGCCCTCCGGTCATCGCTACCGTACCCTGCGGAGTAGTTCGGATCAGCCGAACGATTCTGCGCGTGGAAGGCGCCAGGGCCAAACTGTCCCATGGCTGTCGCTTCCGCGTTGCCGCCGATACCGTTTGGGAAGGACTGGGGCCACACCGGCTTATGGTCGGTCAGGCTACTTGAGCCACCCTGGCCTTGACTCTGAGCCGAGTTCATCGGGTACTGATTGTATAGAGAGTGCGGCTGCTGTTGACCTTGCCACTGGGTCTGCATTTGACCACCTTGCTGTGCGCTGAACCGCCCAGTTGGATGCTGCTGAACGTTGCCTTGTTGGTAGTACGCGCTTTGTCCGTGCGGCGTTTGAGACTGGCCCTGTCCATAGTCTCTCTGTTGCTGCCCATGGTCCCTCTGTTGCTGACCGTGGTGCGCTGAGCTCTGTTGCTGACCGTGGTGCGCTGAGCTCTGTTGCTGACCGTGGTGGTCCCTCTGTTGTTGGGGATAGTCCCTCTGTTGCTGCCCATACTCTCTTTCCGGCTGCTCGAAGTTGCTCTGTTGATGTTGCTGCTGCTGGTGGGGCGGACGGAATGCCGGATGGCGCGCTTGGAAGGGATTTGGATCAGAAGGAGCGGCTTGTTGGGTCTGCTGTGGAGCAGACGGGTAATTCTGTGTAGATGGAGGAGGGCCCCTCGTCGGCGGCGACCGCTGAGGCCGCTTCGCCACCGCCGCCTGCTTGTCATACTGTTCCCTAGCTTGGGCGATTACTTTCTCCATTTCGACGCGACTACTCAAGAGCAGCTTCACTTTAGCGCCCTTTAGAGCCCTGTCGTCCAACCTCATAGCTTGCCGAGCGTCCTCGTCCGACGAGAATCCTACGACAGATAGTTAATTGTAATCGTCGCCACATTGTGTCACTGTCATTGGAGTGATCAAGTTGCGTAATGTAGACGACGCTAACCGCCAATCGACGACGAGACGAATGGCGGATGTACATATGTACGACGACTACCAGGCGCTGTGGATACCAGTGAGTGGAGTGGAGACTATAAAAGCTTCGGTTGTGAGTGGAGTGGAGGTTCAAGGTGAAACTACGTACACCCAATGCTTCGTAAAGCTGTTGTCTGTGCAGCCGTTACAGCAGGCAGCCGTTACGTTAGTGTTAGGGTATCCGCCATAAGTGATTTGACTAGACACAGGCATAACTGCCACAACAGCGATGTGATCGCCGTGGCAACGATTGGTGGCGCTAAATTGACGTCGCAATCGCCAGCTACAATGGTGGATTTGTGGCCTATGTCTTTGAGTCCCCTCTAGTACGAAAGTAGCCAATGTATTTGACGAACCCTGCGATGTCTTATGGGTTCATCGCACTACACGCAATCGAAGCTTGTCGGACGAAGTGAGAACGAACTACTATGGAATTGAAAACGACAAAGCGACTTGGCGCACGTTGGAAACGTCTCTTCGGGTGGCAGATGGCAGGGCAGTGTCTACGAATGGCGTTAGCAGTTTTAGGAGCGAAGGATAGAGGGACTTAACGGCCGAACTAACACAAGCCACAGTAGGAAGGGAGGAAGCTACAGTAATGGAGATGCATACGCACGCAGGTACATAGGTGGCATCGGCTAGGCCATCGAGGAGACATTGTAATGGAACCGTTACAAGATGCAGGGCATATTTCTCAACATATAACGTAGTTGTCTTGGTGTTTGTCGTGAAGGTGGCGGTGCAGTGCCATACGATACAAGCCCTGTTTCGCTGAAGGAGTCTTGTACAACATGCTCCTCACAGACTCAAACGGGGCCTGTGCCTTTATGTCTGCCCAGCACTTCAATCAGAGGTGCAGTTCACCATTCTGGAATGACTCGCGTTTCGCCTGTGTTCTGCTGGAGTCTGTCAACTGATGTTACTGCCCAGCCGACAGTGCAGCTACAACATGAAACTATGTAGGTACATTGTGATGTGTACTACTGATATCCACGACCATCGGATGAGTTTCAAACCGTCCCGCGCTACCAAACGGACCGGCTGACGCTGCCAAACAATCAAGACAAGGCGTGCTGCAGGATGCAAATGCATTAGGTCCAGTTATATGCGGACTCCGTTGTGTACAAAGGACGGAACACATTTGGCATCAAAAGTGAAGTCGGCTCTGGTCGATGGATATGTTTCCACACATGAGAAGAGAAGGGGAAAGTCGACACTACCCAAGCAAGACTGACCACACCGATACTGCTGAGCTCTGTTTCTTCAGTTTTGAAGACTATATAGACGAAGGCGCCTACTATCGCAGACTAGGATTCAGAGCCAGGACGGCCTGGTTTCAAGTGTCGCTCTACACGATGCAAAAGCGTTCGCCGAAGAGACGAAGGGCTCACGACTATGGCGCAGAGAACTGAGAGTTGTACATGTGACGCGTTGGTCGATCTAGCAGTAGTACGCCGTACGACGAGCTGCAATTTCTAGCAAGCGGCGACCGCTGTTTCAACATGCCGCCGAGTTCGTACAAACAACGAGTCCGTAGTAGTGAACTCGTAACCAAGTTTCACACATGTCAGCGCTGGCTGTTCGTCGGCTCAAGATTGAAGATACTAATACAATTCTTGACGATCGCAGCGGAGAGGCAGTGGTAGGCAGACAACTTTGCACCTCTGCTTGCCAACTGCGACGAAAATATCTCACTTCTCTCTCACATGAGGAACCTAGAGCAGCAGTGATAAGGTACCGCCACGATGGAGCGACTTTCGCATGAGCCAAACGTGTTCTGTGCCAGAGCAAACATCATGTAGTGATTGATTCTGCACCTCCTCAGTGTCGTGTGAAAGTCGAGCTACATTATTACATTTACACCAGTATCAGCTGCGTTACGGTGGCGGTACCTACTGGAAGCGTGCGGTTGTGGCAAGGGAAGGAAGCTGAAGTAACCGAACCGACCGATGAAGGCGTCTCCTTCGGCGCCGCCGACAATGTGGACGCCGCCTTCTGGAATGGACAAGCCCTTGAAGAACTCTCGAACGTCGGCGGCCGCCGCCTCCCATGGAAGGCGCTGCAGGCGGATTATGATCGACATGCGGCCGTCTCCTTCTTCTTCTACCGTAGCCCGTTCTCTTCTCTTGTGCTACGCGCTACGGCTGTTTTCTCTCTCGACCCAGCAGAGTCAGTTTAGTAGTAGGAAGTAGCCGCGTCTACAAGGAAGTTGCTGAAGAGAAATTGTTTAGTTGGCGGTTTTACACGGCTTCATACAGTACAGCACAGCTACGCAACGCGATTATCAATGCTCTCAGCCGAGTTGCTTCTGGGACAAACAGACAAGCGTTAGTCCAAGTTCTGTGAGAGATTTATCTTACAAAAGGCTTACAAGATGAAAAGAGCCTGGTCAAGAGCATTGATGATCGTTTCGAGTGTACAGTCCGCCCATGGAAGAAGCATTTTAGACACGTGTAGGTGCTTCTATGCAACGTTGTGCACTGTTCGCTTTTGGCCGGAGCAGGCAAAAGCTCTAACCCAACACCCCCCCCCCTCCCCCCCACCTCCTCGCTACACACACTTCCGTCGGCTACAGCAATGGCGGTTTAGAGGGGCATTCACAGCCTTCCCTTCGTGGCTACACGTTTACAGGTTGGGTTCTGATTTTGTCGAGTATATGCTGCGGTTTGACAAGCAGCTCAGACCACCACAATTCCGTCGCAGTTTCACACGTGCGCAAAACACAGGGCCGCCGCTTCACGCACGCTGACGGCTTGCCAGAACCCATGAATTGATCTCAGTTCCCTACCGCAACAACGACTAATTCTGTACGAGGAAGGAAGGCAGGGTACGAGACGACCACTCAGCAGTCGGATGAGAGGAATTGCCGTAGGGTGTCGCTCTTCTCCTCGACCACGACTGGAGCCCTGCAAAGAAGCAACGATTTTCTCCACAAAATACGCAAAATCCAAGCTTTGAACTTCAATTGCCCACCGGTCAGCCTAAGCGGAGGATATGGCCAGCAGACGAGACGAACCGAAGCTCTCGAATATCCCGGCGTCAAACGACCAAGATGACGGCGAAGCGACGAGTGGAACACTCCACGCAGCCTAAGGACCCAATCAGATATCCTCACACGCGAAGCCAAACGATTACACGTCGATGTCGCAAGCCAATCTTCGGTTTGACGTACCGCAACTTCCACGAACAAAGAACACACCTTGCCCAACACACTGTTTATGCAAAATCGAACCATTTTGGAAAACAACCAGCCATACTGTAGCTTGGTAGTTCGAAATCCACATGCACACTTCATCTGGGACCCGACGGCATGGCAAATCGGAACAAACAATCATCTGGAAACCAACAGTTGCTTTGTTCTGCCGTTGATAATGCGGAAAATAACGCGGGACCACAGCGGCAGTCGAACAAACTTCACATTCACAAGCAACAAGAAGCCGGAAACAGCAGAAGCAACGATGCGGTCACAGGCGGCATATGTCGGTGTCATCTTCTCAGAGAGCAGAACTGGTGGAAAATCTCCAGAATGTGCGGATCCACGTCGCTGGTAAACAAGTAAGCCTCGAGATTCGCAATCTGCTTCGACGCCTCCTCGTGTTGCTGAACGGAAGGGCGGCGCGCTTCGCGACACGAAAGCGCAACTCGAGCCCCAAACGGGCGCGCCTCACCGCGAGGAACATCTGGCGGAAGCGACCGGTGACCAGGCGGTACCAGTGGGTGTTCCAGTCCTTGCCCTCGGCCTCGCTCTGCAGAAGGTGCTCGATCAGAAGAATGGTGAACTTCTGAAGTAGAACCCAACACTACAGTAGCGGCGGATCGCGCCGGCGGCGTCGAAGCGCGGAAGAGGACGCCACGAACGTGGAAGACGCTGAGCAGCAGGTTCTTCTGGAACTCCTCGGCGCCGGCCAGCTTCCCCGCCATCTCCTCCACCGACTCCTCGTCGGCGCCACGCGCCTCCGCCTGTTCTGCCGCTTCCGCCTGATATGAGATTGGACTTGATGGGAAAACGGTCGAATCATACGCAACGCGAGAACCGTCGAACAGTCGGCACCTGATTCTCCAACTCCTGCTTTCGAGCTTCCAAGGCGGAGCGTAGGCGCTGCACGTGCCTGCTCAACTTCACGAGGGCGCCCTGCATCGCTTCCCAAACCCACATTCTGAAGCAAGAAGCAGCTACTAACATTCAGTTTTATTACGGTACATTGTACTGGCTCGGTCTGGTCCAGAAAGTTCCAACTTTTTGGCACTCCTCCCCTCCAAAAGGGAGGAGTGCTATAGTGATGGTGCGGATCCTGTGTAAATTGGAACGCTCATAAGTCGGGCTAGAGTTGGCCGATCGGGGCGGATTTTTTTTTTATTCGATAGGTCTCTGGATGGAAAAACCTGCATCGAAGGTCTCGACTTCCGTCCGGGGCCCGATTTTTGGCAAGTTGCCAAAAACCCGATTTTTCGGCCTCCGACGAACTTTGGAGCGCTAGGATAGTGTTCTGGTGGATCGGAGCGAGTCGAGCTTTGGGCCAAATATGTAAAAGACATTGTGCTATCCGATGGTAGGGGCGCCGTCGGGCTGGGTCCGGGGCTGCCCGGGCCGGGTACCAAAAACCGGGTTATTCGACCCAAAAGTAGGGGTTCATGGTCAGGTCGTAGTTTTCCTGTTTTTAAGGCTCACCGAACGTTAATTGCCCCAATTGAAGAACTTGGATAGCTCTATCCAGAATCGTTTTATATGATGCGCTCAGAAGTGGGACCGGCCGGGGAATTCACTCCAAAGTTAGGCCCCGGGTTTCCGGCTAAAACTTCGGGCCGGTGTAACTTTTGATAGGGTGCACATATCGAGATGGGGCAAAGACGAATCGATAGAGCTCGGCGAGCTCTACAACATTGTAGTAGATCACTTCTGTCGGAACCGCCAATTTTTTGGTGAAAATTTGAAAAAATCGATTTTTGGGTCAAAATTCAAAAGTTCGTCCTCTCCCATTTCTTGCTGTGCAAGTCGATTTCGACGACACTAGCAGAGTTTTTGAGTGCTACAAATACCTTCACTGTGGCAAAGTTTCAACTTTGGACGGCGCCAATTTTTGGGCGAAATTTCATTTTTTCAACAAATTTTCGATATTTCGGTACAAAGTGGGGTCAGTTGAGATATTTCGGTGTCAGTTGGACTTCCACGTGATAGAGCATCAAAAGCTACGTTGTTTTTGTTATAAGCACTTTTTTCGTCCGACGCGTATTTTGGCGGGAAATTCGAATTCAAAATTTTGGCTGCCCGATTTGTCTGGGGCACCTGCCGTGTAAGTACTCGATTCCGGCTTTTCGGGGATGCTGATCACGAATTTGATGTTGTCTTTTCGTTTTAAGATGTGTGGGACCATTTTTGAAGAATTTGCTTGCCAGCATACGTGCCCTCAAGTGGAAAACCTGGTTGTGTCAGGTCAGTCCAGCTGAAGCTAGGTGTGCAGCATGTCAAATGTGGGGTATTGGAGGGTCACAATTCCGAATTTGCTATTAATTTTGCGATCAGCATGGCCACTAAGCCTCACTGACATGTCTCGTTGATCAATGGGCAGCATGATTAAACTCCCAAAATTCTTCTGAAAGAGGGGAGGAGTGCCCCGAGGGGCTCTGCCCCCGTCTACTAATCTTGTTTTGAGCCACTCGACGTCTATTAGCTGAAGACTTGTCAATACATTACGAGTAATCGAACTCAACTTCTTCAGAGAACGAGCGCGACAATACGACAAGGGAGAAGTCGTTATGTAAAGAGGCCCGCCAGTCTCTAATAGAGGCCAAAAGACGAAAGCAGCAGCGATAGAACGTGGTAGAGAACGGTCAGAACCACTAGGGCGATCACGTGATCTTTGCCCACGACTTTCGACCAGCCCGCGCCGGCGGCCACCACCTCCGTTTGCGTCGACTCTTCGCGACCGCCGTCTTCGGTTCGAGTCGATCCGTCCGCTCGCGCCGTCGCTCCGGAAGAGGCGGATTGGGCGCTGCGCTTGCTGACGCCGACGGCCGAATTCGCGACGTCGCCCACCACTTCTTCTACCGCCGTCACGTCGATCTCGCTGTTGTCGACGGCCGCCGCTCGACTCGACACGCGCCAACCCCAGCCGACCGGCAGACGCTTGACGGCGCCGACGTGGCGCTTGAGCGGCCGCTGCAGGTGCATCACGTCACGTCCCACGGGAAACAGCGAATCCTCTTCCACTTGGGTCGCCTCCGGTTGCGACGAAGCCGAAGCTCCTCTGGTCGACTCGCTCGGAAGTCTGGCTAGGACCTTCTCGTGCACGTCGACTTTCTTTCTTCGGACGTCGCCACCGCCGTCGTCGGGAGTTTGGACGGCCCGATTCACCATCTCGAATGGCGCGTTTCGCCTGGAGACGCCGCCGACTGCCCCACCCTCTTCCCTCTTCGTCGTCTTCGTCCTCTCGGCTTCTGGCGTCTTGTTCGGAAGTCGGCCGGCGGCGGCCAATCTGCTACGCCGACGACGAGGTGCCCTGCTGTCGTCGCCGCCGCCCCCTTCCGTGTAGCTGCTGTAGTCGTCGGCCAACGACGACTCGGTGACGACGGCCTTTCTCTCGCCATCGGGACGCCAGTAGAAGCCGCCCTCGTGAGTAGAGGCGCGCACCCATCGTCCACCACCGCGGCCGCCGCCGATACCTTGCGGATGAGCGCCGACAGCGCCGCCCAATGGCGAGCCGCGCTCCTTGGCCGCCAGCAGCTCTTCGCTCGTCCGGCCCTCGACCGGGAAGCCCTGGACCGCCGGCTGGAAGTCGATGTAGCGGAACTCCTTCAGCCCGTCTTCAGCTTCCATCTTGGCTTCTTCCTTCTCTCTTCTACTTCTCCGTTCACATACGTTGAATAAAGCAACAGCACGTCGACTGACAAGAGCGCTTCTTCTCTTCGGAAGTTTTCGCAACGTTACCTACACACACCTCAGGAATTCGGTCTTCATCTCGTCAGAGAAGATCCAGGAGACGACGACGTTGCACTCGACGATCTGCATCTTCAGCAGCTTGTCGATCAGCACGATCATCATCTGGAGGGACAAAAGAAACCTTGCCACAGTTCTCCAAAAAGTAGCAGCAAACAGTGCGGCATTGACGAAGCGCCAATGCAATCATATGTTAGGTGCGAATGTAGGCTACAGGTGTCTATATCGTCGCGCCACTTAGTGGAGTCAAGCCGTCCCATTTCCAACGATGGTTGGCTTCGCATGCCGCTTTGTACATCGTAAGAGTTCTACGGCACTCACAGTGATCTCTACACAAGTAATCTCACAGTGCGCAAGCAAGGGAGTACTGTACCTGCGGCTTGGTCTTCCACAGGTCGTAGAGTGTGGTGAGGACGCAGAGTTGCGCCTCCTCGCTGTTGGAGGTCAGGTGCTTGAGAACCTCGTGGTACTTGGTGAGTGCGGCGAAGGAGTGGCTGAAGGACTTGCCGCCCAGATTCAGGAGGCAGGCGGCGAAGATCTCGACGGCCAGCAGATTGGGCTGGCGCTCGTCCAGGCGAGGGGCGCTGTTCAGCAGCTGGATCGCCTCGGCCGGAGTGCACTTGTTCCGAATCGACTGCGTCAGCTGCTGGGCGAACGCCGTCCCAGGGTGCTTCTCTGGAATGGGCGGGAGCGCGCAGTGATGTACAGGGTGCTCAGTTTCCCCAGTATCACTTCAATCGTTATAACTTTCTCGTCGCCAAGCAAAACCTAACTAAATCTTGACACACCGCCCACAATAGGCGTAATTATGTGGCAAGAACCGAATTTCCATAAACCAGTGCAATATGCACAAGCATAGGTAAAATATTATTAACTTCTACAACCAAAATTCTAAACGTTGCGTTGCTTTCATTTGAAAGACATAAAGCGGCAACTTCAAGCGCATCTCCAAGGGTCACTCACGGTTCTCCTCTCGGGCGAACTTGAAGTCTGCCTTGGGCACTTGTGGAATGAGCGCCGCGAATTCGTCGGGCAGGACGTCAACCATCCTCTTGTGGTAGGCGAAGCGGATGCACTTCTCTATCACCTCGCGCACCAGCAGCTGCTTGGGCGCCAGTCTATTCAGGCGGATGCAGTCGGTCCAGTCTGACCAGGACCAGCGGTACTGGAAGTTCGACAGGTGGTACGAGAACCAGTCGACCAGCCTGCAAGCATGGAGGTTTTGTTAGAGCGACACACGCGCCGATTCTGGTGCACTCGAAGGGCTCGGCAGCTCTCAACACTTCACCTGTCGATGCACATGGGCTGCATGGTGTCCACCCTCTGGTAGAGCAGCTCTGCCGCCTGGGCCAGCACCTGCGGCATGCTGTTGGGCTGCAGTTTGCACAACTCGATCAGCAGGGCGCCGTAGAAGAGCTCCAGATGCTTGCTGGCCGGCAGCAGGAACAGCTGGCCAAAGACCACCTCCAGAATGCAGTAGTTGAGCGGGATCCGAAGGCGCTTTTGGTAGGCCAGCAGCGACTGCGCGCTGAAGCCACGGATTGACTTGCAACGGACGCAGGGAAGCATCGCAAAAGCGCTAGCCTACCAGTGCTTCCTCTCAGCGAAGTTCCGGTCCATGATCCAGCCGAGCTCCTCCTCGATGATGAACCGTTCGATCGACTGGGCGCCGGGCAGAACGGGACCCTGCACAATAAAGTCGACTAAAATACACCAACAACGACGACTCCGTCACACGAGAGACAAACAGACGTTCTCAGGGCAGTCGGTGTAGTCGAAGAGGCGGAAGACGACTCGGGGCAGCGGGTACTGGCAGGAGCCGTCGTTGCGGTGGGCGGGCGGGACGAAGGAGGGCAGGTTGTGCTGCAGCGCCTCTGACAGATGGGCCTCGAAGGGCAGGTGGTGCCTGGCCAGCTGCTTCTCCTCCCACTTGTCCTTCGAAAGCTGCCGAATCTGCGTCCAGAGACAGTCCAGTTGGTCCAATTGCGGGTGAGGTCTGCCGGCGTTGTTCCAGACGCGCAGCATGGGAACATGGAGCTTGTGTCGGCCGTCGAGGTAGCGCTGCAGCGAGTCGAGCAGGGAGTCGAGGTCGGCCGCCTTGCGCTCGGCCAGCGCCAGGCCGGCCCACGGCAGCGCCGACAGCACCGCCGCAGCGTACCAGTCGGTGCGCACCTGCAATTGGATGGGTACACGTTTCGGCGTTCGGTAGGGCAACGGTACGGTACCTGACGGCATCCATCTTTTTCTGACCCAAGTTAGTAACCACTGCCACATTGGCGACGTTGGCTAAGCCGACCTGGGGTACTTCAGGTTCCAGGGCGACGTCCACGAAGCTCTCGAGGAAGGAGAGACAGGAATGGGCCGAGACGACGCGCGCGTTGACCAGATCACAGATGAACTTCACCTGAAGATGAAGAACTGCATTCTATGCAAATGGCCAAAGAGAAGAAAGCGGCGCTCAACAAGAACCATGATGAGAGCGTCGTCGTACTCCTCCGTCTGGAGCTGATGTCGCAGCGTCTTCAGCACCATCTCCACAAACTCGCCGCCGAAGTTGTAGTTCTTGGCGTTCAACAGACCCAGCAAAGTGGAGTAGACGGACAGTCGATCAGGCATGTCGATGACGCTTTATTGGAGCAACAAATAGCGCTTCTTCGCTGGCGACGAGACCGTTCATAGACAACCGCAAGAAACGCAATATTTCTACCATTGCTGAAGTATCTGGAGGATCATCTGCTTGTAGGTTGACAGGTCGGCTTCCAGCACCTCAGCCAGCCCTTCCAGATTGTTCTCGATCGACGAGCTACCCTAAAACAAGAGAACGACGGAAAGACTACCAATGGGTTTCCCTGACATTCAAAATCTCGCCGTCGACAAATCCAAACGCTGAGCCGGCACCTTCTCTCCAACTTTCAGAATGAGCGACTGCAGTCGCTCCTCGATCTCGCCGGTCAACTGGTCGTCGACGCGCGCCCTCTTCGCCGACAGTGCGCCCTCGTCCTCGTGGACGTCGCCCAGGTCTGACAGAACGACCAAACGGCAAACGATTCCATCCAGCACAAAATTGGACTCCGAATCGGATTTTGGGATTGAAAGCACCCTATCTCAAATGTGCTAGTCTACACTTACCGATGTCTACACTGTCGTCCATTGTTGCAGACGACCTGTTGCGCCAAAACGGATCAGCCGTCGACAGCCGAACGAAACCGAAACGGTAAACCAAATTCTAACCAACCGGGACCAGCAGAATGATTTCCGGCAGTTTTCAGAATCGTAAAAGCACAAAGCTACCGTAACCCGAAGATAGGCAATGGAAAAGGCATTACACTTTTCGGCGTGGGACCAGAAAAATTCAACGGGAGCGACTACATATAAAATATGTTCTATTCACCTATTCACCAAACAACACAACCTTACAAGCTCATAGAAACGTGGTACACTATAGACTTCTTCCGTACTTCACTCACTGGCTAGCAGCACAAGACCTAGCAACCTGACGCTGACTATTCACAAATCTACAATGATCATTGTTCATTTTCGCCCGGCTTCAAGCACAACTTTCTGAGGAACCATAGTCGGCAGGCCGCCGTTCGTATCTCTCTGGCTATGACAGGAACGCATGTGAACCTTCAGATTGTCCCTCCTGAAGTGGAATAGGCCGAAACGTTGCATCGGCAGCAAGCAAGCCAACAAGCAGCGATTGATATGATGGCTTCCCAGCTAAGCCACAATTCAAGGGCTATTAGAATGCAGAGCTTCCATTCCTTTAGAGCGCACAAGATTCTCCCTTACCTCGAGAAGGACTTCCCGCAGAACAGGCAACTGTTTCCCTCGGTGGAGCTGTTGTGATTGGCGGAAGAGTGGCCACCGCCGCCGCCGGTCGACAGTCTCTGTGCGCCGACGCTGTGATTGCTGCTGTTGTTGTGCTGCAGGGACTTAGCGGCCGAACTGACGACGACGTCGTTGGCCAGGTGGCCGTTTTCGTGGTTCCGCAGCTTGATGAGACTGACGAAGCGGCGACCGCACCGGCGGCACTCGTGCATGCGCTCGGCCATGTGCACGTGCGAGTGGCCCTGCAGCGCGTTGACCGACTGGAACACCTTGCCGCAGATGGCGCAGGGGTGCTCTAACTGGGTCACGGCAGCGACGGCGGTGGACGAGCGCAGCCGGCCGCTGCGCCGCCCACCCAACGAGGCGGACTGGTTGGTCGAAGTATTTGTAGCAACTGGCAGAGGAGCAGGCAATGTCAAAGACGACGACGGCGACTTCGCGGTGGAGCATTGGCCACGAGGCGAGAGCTGCGGCACAGCGACGACCAGAGGCGTCTCGCGCTTGGGACTAACGACCGCTGGCCGTGTCGGCAACAAGTCTTTCTCAGGGTCTGGCGACTTCTGACCGTGAGTCGACAGCGTGTGGTTCACCAGTTCGAGGCGGAAGTAGAACTTCAGCGAGCACTGACGGCACTCGTGGAGCCGGTTCTCGTCGCCGCTGTGGAGACGCAACAGGTGCTGCTGAAGGGGTTTGGCCGTTGTGAACGCCTCCCTGCAGACGAAGCAGCTCATCTCGGAACAGCCGGCGAAGGCGTGCTCGATCAGGTGGCACTGGAGCTTGACTGGCGAGTCGAACACCTGGACCTTGTTGCAGAGACGGCAGTGGTGGTCCACGCCCTCGTTCAGCATGTGCGAGGTCACGTGCTGCTGGATCTCCAGCTCCGAGGGGAACACCTGCTGGCACTTGAGGCACTGGAACTTGTCCACCGTCGGTGCGCTCGCAGCTGCAGTCGCCGACTCCGCCGTCGGCTCCTCAACCTTCACGGGAGTGTTTGAGAGCGAGAGACCGGTGGGTGAAGACACAGACGAGCTGCCCTTCGAAGCGCCCAGTGACGCCGTTTGCGGCAAGTGGAATTCCGCATGAATGGCCACTTCGGCGTCGTCGGCCAGCGACTGTCGGCAGACGACGCAGTCGGTCTCGCCGTTGAAGCGGCGGTGCTCCCGACAGTGGAAGGCGAAGTCCTGAGGATTGCGCATCGTCCCCTTGCACCAGCAGCAAGTGGTGCCCGTGCGAATGCGGCAGTGGGTCAGCTTGTGACGAGCCAGTTTCTCCGAAGTGTCGAAGACGCCGTCGCAGATGCGACACTTGGCGGGTGGCCCTTGTCGCTGCTCTCCTCCATTGGGCAAGCGTCCATCCTCTTCTCCAGAATCCACTGGCATGGCCACTGGGTAGGCGCCCAGATTGGCGCCCGCCTCGCACTGCTGGAGGTGGCGCTCGAACAAGTACTCCACCGTGAAGCCCTGCTGGCAGGAGCCGCACCGAAAGGGCATCGAGTCCGAGTCGGAGGCGGGCGCGTCCTCATCGATCGCCTCGCCGTCGACGACCGCCGACGAGGAGGGCAGGAAGCCGGCGTTGACGTGGACCAGTTGCACGTGCAGACGGAACTTCTCCATGTCCCCGAAGGGGATGTTGCAGCTGCGACAGCGCAACTGCACGCTGCCCTGGCAGTGGACGTTGGCAAAGTGCGACTGCAACACGAATGTACCGTATTATAGTTTCTAATGGACCGAACACCGTAATGCAATCATCAGCCGCACGAGGTACGTACCTGGACCATCTGCCTTGATCGGAAGGTCTCCGAGCAGACGGTGCAGCGAAATAAGGTGGCCAGGTGGTAGCTGGCGAAGTGGGCGGCGGCGACGCCGGCCGAGTTGGCCACGAAGCCGCTGCAGTTCCCCTTTGGACAGGTGTAAACAACCTCCTTCTGGACGTAGTGGCCGGCCGAGTGCTCCACCAGATCCACTCCAGGGTCGAGGATTAGGCCGCAGACGGCGCATGTGCCACCGCCCAAGTCGCCAGAAGCGCCACCGCCGTCGGCGGCAGAGAAGTCGTCGTCGGCGCCTGAGTGGGGCTCCGCGACGAAGGCGCTGCACACGTTCGAGTGGTCGTGCAGGGCCAGGATGCTGTCGAAGCTGCGGAAGCAGCGCTGACAACGGTAGCGGGCGTCGGGACCGCCGCCACCGCCGCCAGCCCTATTCGGCAGCACGCTGGTTGGGTCGAGCGGCAAAGACAGCTCCTGTAAGTCGGTTGACATGCTGTGCTGCATCAGGGAAGTGAAAAGCATGGCGCATGCACACACGAACCGAGACACTGTGACACTGGAGCGTATGCCTCTGCAGCTGGCCGATCCTCTCGAAATTCAGATTGCAGAACTCGCATACGAAAGCTGCCTCCGTCGCGGCTTTCCCCTGCGTGGGCGAGGCAATGGAAGAAGAGTCGTGGTTCCTCTCCTCCGCCAATTGGTCGGTCGGCGAACTATCGTGCTCGTTCGCTTGCGTGTCGACCACCATGGCGTCAGCGTCGTCGACGGTCACCGTGTGGACGCGCATGTGAGACTTCATGTGGTCTGATCTGAAGACAACAAATGGTTACAAATAGTTGTCGATCATAGTAATCTTCAATCGACAGACCGAAAGAATTCGGCGTCGCAATAGCGGCACTTGTACTGCTTCTGGCCGCCGTGCGTCTGCAGGTGGCGCGAGTGAGAGCGCTTGTGTCGAAAGCCCTTGCCGCAGACCTCGCAGTGGAACGGCATCTGATGACAGTGCTCGTCCTGAAATAAAGATGGCACTCAACAAAACAACATCACAAAGGGTCACGGGCTAGGGTATGAATGGCGTGACCTGTTCGTGCTTTCGCAGGTCCATCATGCCAGAGAAGGTTAGGGCGCAGTACATGCACTTGTAGGCGCCCTCCTCCTGAGGTAACCCCATCTCCTCGTCGAACTCGTCCAGTTCGTCAGAGCGCCGCCCGACGTCGCTTTCTGAAGGGATCGACGACAATCTCAATGTACCTATGTAATCGTCTCGTCAAACATTCATTACGACGAAGTTGTGCCCATTCACCATTTGTGGAAGCAGGGGAAGGAGCTGCCGCCTCGCCAGAGGTGTTTTTGGCGGCCTTGGGAAACGCTTGCTTCCGGCGCGACATGGCGAATTCCGTCTGGATTCAACAACGGTCCTCTGCAGAGCAGAAGTGCGACGTTTGATGACAGGACAGCCTGCCTGTGTGTGCGAAGGGGTACCCCCAGCGAGTGAAGCAGCGTCCGGCGAGAAGAGAGCGAGAGATGGGCCTGTTTGTAGCGAAATAGGAGGGGAGTCGAGGGGATTGGCTGTGCGCAGTGTAAAGAAAGGCGCCCGCTGCAGCAGCAACACAACAACAGCACAGACAGCGACTAGAGTGGGTGGCAAGGGGGGGGGGGGGGGTTGGACAAGGGAAGGGGAGCGCTACAGGGGGTGCGCCGCCAGTCGACAACAGCGTCGAACCCGTCCAGTCTCCGCGCGGCGATACCAACGGGGGGGGGGGGGGGGGGGCGCAGCCAGCACCCATCTGCGCCCGTAGGGGGGCGGGGGGGGGGTTAAGATTTAGGGGGAAGGGTAGTCAAGACAGCGCCGCGTAGAGGGGTGCCTCCACGCCAGCGAGCGAAGCACCAAGGGCGGAACGCTAGCGCGCTTCCACTACTACGGCGAAGTAGGCGGCGGCGAAACAGACGACCACTCATGGGACCCTACCCGTCGACGCAGCCTGCAACAACACGCACACATAACAGAGCCTCGCTCCTTCGCTTCTATGCACCCCTCCGCTCGCTCGCTCGCTCTAGCCCAACCGGATTGCCAAGGGGTGGGTTCGCCTAGGTCGGTAGGGAAGGAACCTCCGGCCATAATTCTGGACGGGTGGCCGCGACGGCATTGCTTCTCTTTTCTAGCCCTGGGGGGGAGGGGTGAGCGAGCCTTGTGCTCCGCGCGGCAGCGTCCCGTCGTCGTCGTTGGCTGAATCCACGGAGTGGAGCTGGAAAGGGCGAGGAGACAGAGGCCCCCAATTGCAGTTGTCAGGCCGACTGGCGAGAGGCAGCACCCTCCGGCCGGTCGGTCGTCGACTGCCATTCAATCGGCGCCGTCGCCGTCCCTCGCCAGGGGACCTCGGGAGCCCCTGGGGTGGGTGGGTGGCTTCTCTCGCTCCCTTTCAATCGAGCTCAGATCAGAGACTGGCGAGTGGTCGTCACAGACGACATTCTATGGAGACAGAAAGATAGGGACGGGAGGGCGCAGCGCTGCTTGGGACGCGGCTTCGAGGCGCGGAGCCCCAGGGCTCTAGGCGAGGGAAGCACAGAGAATAGCTTCATTCGGCTCTATAGAGGCGCAGGACGCAAGGCAAGTACACGAACAGCACTCGCGAATGAACGACGAAAATGCGGCGAAAGCACAACAGTCGACGACTTTGGAGTCCGCTCGTCGCGCGCGCCTAGGTACAGTAGTAATCACCAGTGTGACTGAACTGAATTACATCAGCGAACGCGACAACTTCTCAGAGCAGCAGCAGCCACGAAACTCAAGCGAAAAAGCGAGCGTTCGGTCGCGGTCAAAGAACGACGCCAAAATCCGATCCGGTCACAATTGCGACAACGACAAGCCAAACTTAAGGTCAGAAGCGCTACCTCGGTTACAGACGTGAATAGCTACCGTATTTCTTGTACACCGAGGAGACGGGAAAAACTAATTCGTGCGAACATCGGCCGCAGTTGATCTAAATCGAAGTCGGCACAGACGCCAACATACAGTCGACATTTGCGTCTTTGGCAGCTCGCGCACAGAGAAATACCGTAACCATTAGTCGGCGCAGCGAACGCAGCTTGCGAGTCCCTACTTCGGATCCTTGGAAGCGTTTTGAGCGGCGGCGGCGGCGGCGGCGTTTTCGGCGGTCTTCTTGGCGCAGTTGGTCTTGATCCAGGGATGGGCCATGATCTCCGCCAGAGTGGGTCGATCCGCCGGGTTGTACTTCAGCAACTGCAAATGACGCGATCAGCGTGCGTCCAACTACAACAGCAGCTAGCCAGTCTTGTCGTTGTACCACATTTTTCTAAATTGTTTTGTTATTGTTTAGTTCCACTTCTTAATTTTATAAATTGTTTTGTTATTGTTATTGTTCCTCTCGAATTTCGACAAATTGTTCTTGTTATTGTTAACAATTTAGGAACAATTGTACCTAAATTGTTCCTAGGAGGATTGGGTGCCGTAGGGCAGAAGTTCGTTAAGTGGTAATTTCCATGAAATGCTCCTTAACTGCTGTTGATTACTGCATACTTTCACCGACAATCAGAACAATTTAGGTACAATTTATGAGTTTCCAAATTGTTTTGTTCTGGAGCCATTTCAGATTGTTATTGTTATTGTTTTGTTGCTGAAAGCAGTGGAACAAATTGTTATTGTCCCTAAATTGTTAACAATTTAGGGGTACAAATTGTTAGGTACAATTTGTACCAAGGAACAATCGACAAGACTGGCTAGCACACGGTAGGTAGAAGGCGCCAACCTGGGCGATGAAGTCCCTGGCGCCCTTGGAGAAGTGCTCAGGGACGGAGTAGCGGACCTTCTTGATGCGCTCGTAGGTGTCGTTCAGTTCGCTCTCGAAGGGCGGCTTGCCCTGCAGGAACTCGTACGTCAGCACCCCAAGAGACCAGATGTCTACCTGAGCGAATCGAGCGCCACGTCGATTCGGTTGAACACATCTCCAGGCCACTAGCATCCAAATAGTGAAAGTACACTCTTGACTGCGCCATTTCAGACCAACCTTCTCGTCGTGAACCTTCCCTTCGACCATCTCCGGCGGCAAGTAGTCGATAGTGCCGCACACCGTCTGTCTCCTGAACCACATTAGCCAACATGGAACCACACAACACAGTCAGAACAGGGTTCGAAGACGGCAGATAGGCACCTGGAGGAAGGCGAGTGGATGGACCAGCCGAAGTCGGCGATCTTGAGCTCGCCCTTGGCGCTGATCAGCACGTTCTCAGGCTGCAACGCGACGCCAAAGTGCAATTGAGTGACGGACAGAACGTCGGCAGTAGCTGAGCTTGGAGAGTAGCCAGCATACTATTACTCGCCTTGATATCACGGTGGATGATCTGCTTGTCTTGACAATAGCTGAGGGCGCTGGCTAGCTGGTGAATGTACTGAAAAAGAAGAAATCATAAGTGCCGCAATGCGCTCGCGCACCGTCAAACCACCTACGCTGGCCGTGGTCGGCTCGTCGAAGCGCTTGACGCGCGACAGCTCCTTGTAGAGTTCCCCTTTGGAAGCGTACTCCAGAATCAGATACACGCGAGAGTCGTCGTAGAAGAAACCGTAGAGCCGCAAAATGTTGGGGTGCCTAGAAATCGACCAACAATTCATCGTTGCTGTCTATGCACACCGTTTCTCTCCCATGGCTACTTTCCAAAATCCAAGACGGCTACAATGAAACGATTCCGACTATACAGCGCGCGAGTGCAATATAAACGAGGGCCGCTGCCTACTTCAAGCGGGCGACATTCCAATGAGGAAGCTGAGAGGGAAGAGCGATCACAAAATCAGCGCGCGTCGGCCTCTTCTTGCTGCTCCACTATCTGGTCCAGAGGGGCGTTGTCGGCGTCTCGGTGCTGGCGTCTGTCCTCGTCGGGCAGTGGCGGGGCGATGGTCAGCGGCGCCAGCAGTCGGTCCCAGTCGGGCGGCACGACGCCCACGTTGGTGTAGCGCGAGCGGGAGCTGGCGCGCCTCAGGTTGCCCACCAGCACGGCCTCCTCCAGCAGCTCCGTCACCTTGGGCCGAAGCCAGGCGGTGCAGCAGTCGAGAAGGCGCACGTCGCCGTACTTGCGCACCGTGAAGGTCACCTATGGAGAAGAGAACTACGATCACAGCTCTCTGCTTGCTGGAAACGACGAAGGCGGCGGCGGCGGCCACCTGCGTGGGAGTGAATCCGATCTCGGCCACTTGGCTGGAGGGCGCCTCGAGGCAGCGGCGGCACACGGCGTCGACCACCATTCGCGCGTCGAGGAGTCCGATCGCTTCCAGCGCCCTCTCGGCCGGGTTCTCCATGCCGTTGGGGCCCTTCTTGCGCAGGAACGGAATTCGCTTGCCCGGCGCCCACTCGACCGGCAGCAGCGGGTTCTCCTTCTCCTCCGCCGGCCGTTGCTCCGCCACCGCTTCTTGTCCTTCTTCGCCCGTCGCCATTCCGCTTCTTCCTTAGAATTTCTTCCCTTCTCTCAGCTCCAAGCGCTTCTTTCTTCTCGATTCCTCAGATTTATAGTTCAGCAGACTAACACAGTGAAAGTTGGAAGCAACAGAGCAACAGCGGTGAGAACGCGACGATTTCTAACATGCGGCTCTGTCAAAGCGACTCACTTCAGATGGCCCTGGATCTCGATCTCCCGCCTCAGCTGATGCTCCACGCCCGCCTTCTTGAGTTGCGACTTGAAAATCACCTGCGCAACAAATAACAGAGACTGTGTCAGAAGAATTGTGCTCACCAGAATTACAATTTCGTGGACCGTACCTTCAGAGCCACGATGTAGCGGGTCAGCTTCTCTCTGGCTAAGTAGACGTTGCCGAATCGGCCCTTGCCCAAGGGACGGCCGATGTCGAAGTCATCCAGAGACCACTTGCTTCCGCTCGAGCTCTTCGTGGAAGTAGTGGAGGCGGCGCTGCTGCGTCGCACGACCGTCGCCTGAGAGGAAGCGCCATTCAAAGACGAGGACGCCGCCGCAGTGGTCGACGTGGCAGATGGAAGCGGCTGCTGTCCAGTGGAGGCTTCGTCGGCGGCGGCCGCGGAGTTTTCATGCGGCTTGCTCGCGCGGTCCGACATCACGACGCCGGAATCGGCATTCTCTCTCTTCGCCGCTTCGTCCTTCGACAAGACGCGAAGGATATATTATACGGATAGTCATGAAGAAACGACTTAGGGCAAGTACAATCCTACCACCTGTTGGCAACGGAGGTTCTCCTTATTGTACTCGTCGTCGGCGGCGCTTCGAACACTGTAGCTGGTCGACGACATGACGACACGAAAGACAAATTCTTGGCACCCTAACCTGATCGAACCGGGCGAACCCTGTAGCTGTCGAAACGGTCGACTCAACTCGTCTCAAATTTGCCTCTCGATTTTCGCGAATTGAGCAATTGGAAATTTTGAATCGACACTGTATCTCGCACAGACTCTTTCCGCCATAAAATTACACATTAAGTTTACTGTAGTGTTCGTATTCAAATATCCCATATACGTATATCCCCCTCCCCTAACCGCTTCTGACTCCCGCACTCTTCAACACAAGCGGTCAGCCACAGTCGAGAACCTTTACTGTACATAAGAACCTTTACCATCCGGCTTCACTGAGGCGCAAACCGACGGTGCTACGGCGATAAACAGGACCAAACGCTCGAATGTACGTGATTTAGCGGTAGAATACCTTGATCAACTACATCTAATCATCGAAACTCAAAACTGATACAGTCATGACTGCGAGTCCATCACCAGAGTCTCTCAGATCATATGCACGACTTGTTGCGGTTGGCGGTTGCGCGGCGGCGGCGCCTGCACTCCACAGGTCATTGGAGTGACAGGTTGTTCGTCCGTTCTCCAGTCGTAGTTGTCGATCCGCCAGTGGCTGTTGATGGTGCAGCAACGGACGGTGAGACGGCAGATGGAGGCCTCGGCGCGATACTGTGTGAAGACGGCCACGAAGAAGGCGCAGAAGAAGAGCATCGAGCAGACGATCACCACCACGTCGTCGCCGCCGAACTGGTGGCTACTGTGGCCGCTCATGCTGCAACAAACAAACGAGAACGGTGGGAGGCCGACCGGAGACGGTGATCGAAGCCGGAATGTCGGCCAGTCCTCTTGGAACTGCGTCGCGTAACCTTCGCCGCTTGGCAGACTTGCAAGAGAACATGCCAGCGCCTTTTGCACTAGATCTATAGCGGCACCAATTCTCACCCGTATGGATCCCTGCTGAGAGACAAGAAGCTGAGCAGGGCGCAGCCGATCATGACGACGACGACGATGACGAAGGATAGGTGAAGAATTGTGTCAACGGTGCTGCAGCGAGGGAAGCGCAGCGGCTGACACTGAATCGTAGAAAAGTTGAAAGATAGAATAGTGGACTATAATAGTACGTGTATGTACATGTATTTTTACTGTTGATTAAATAAACAAAATATGACAACTGCACCAAAAATTAATTAAACAAAAATCGACAAAAAAATTAACAAAACCACTAGAAATACACGAAACATGCAACCAACAAGGCGTAGCGGTGTGAGGAAAAGTAAACAACAATGCAACGAAAAGCATTGTAAATTATAAATAAAACAGTATAAATAAAACAGAAGAAACACAAATAAAATAGAAGTGAATCAAACAAAGTCAAAAAAAGTTAAGCAACAAAAAATGAACTGAAGTAAAACAAAACAAAATTAAACAAAACTGAATAGAATTAGGTTAATAAAACACTAGAATGCCATAATAGAATGAAGAAAGATTTAATTAGAATAAAGAATAATTGAATTAAATTAAGTTCAATCAAGTACTAAGTTATATTTTATAATATTAAATTAAATTAAAACAAAGTGGACTAAACTGAATGTAACTCAAATTAAGCTAAATTAAAAATAAACAAGACGGATAGAATAGACCAGAGCATAGTTGAATAGAATACACTGAAATAAAGTAAACTTCAGAAACATAAAAATGCAAGGCAGCCACATGACACACTCACATGATAGCAGCTTGTAGCTCTGTATTCATAGCCGCAGAGCTCGCACTGCGGCGACGGATACATTTTTCTCTCGGAGATTTCCAGCCAGTGCTGAATGAAAAGCCGCCGTATGTAATGAACCTATGTATAGGTAGCCTTTATAAGTAGGTAACTTAATAACGTTAAGGCTTACCACGAGGCAAGATCGGTGGACGTACTGCATGGTTCCTGAGCAGCGGCAAGGGGCAATGAGTGGGTCGGAAGTTTTCTCGGTGGAAAGGTGGCAGATTCGGCAAATGGGACGCACGGTCGAAGACGACGACGCCGGCGTAAGCGTCGGCTGTCCGGCAACAGGCACCCTCTGCTGTTGCTCCGGTCTGCTTTCGTGACTGACTGGACACTGGACGGGCCTCAAGCTGCGGTCAACCCTGTTGTTGCTGACTGGGATGTGGCCTGCGGTAGAGCTTGTCATGAGATGGGCTCGGTCCTCTTGGTAGTGAGAATCTTTCGAGTACTGTCGAGTCGGCATAACGTGCCGTTCCCGGCCAGGCCTTGCGTCAATGAACTGTTGTCGTTCAGGCTGGGGTGCGCCCTGGAAACCGTAGGGATTGGCTTCGTCCGACAGAGTCCTCCGAATGAAGCTGCTCATGTCAAAGGGCGGCGCGGGCCGGGTGTGCACGGGCGCGATGAGGGGCGCCGCCGCGGCCGCCGACCTCGTCCCGGCGCCTCTTCCCCAGACGGCCCTGGAAGTCGCCATCGTCGGGCCTTGTCGGTTCAGCACAAGGAACGATCACGCGCGGCCGCGCGCTGCTCCGCGCAGCAGAAAAGACGACGACGGGAAGGCGGGATTGTCGTCGCTGCCAGCAGCAGAGATGCGCATTTGGCAGAACACGGAATAGGTGCTCTCCCAGTGTGTCGTTGGCGGCTGGTTCTCTCTCCCAGGCCGCTCCTCTCGCCAGTCGGCGGCGCAAGTGCGCGAGAGCGGTGGATCTTCTTCGCCCCTTCCAATATGCACAGACAGGGACGCCGTTAGTTCGAGACTCCGTCGCGACGTCGGCGTAATCCCCACAAACTACTCGACGGCAGCCGAGTGGATTGAATGAGGGGAAGGCGGGGAAAGGTGAACGGGGCAGTCTTGCGTCGCGTAATGGAGGCGGTGAGGCAATCCAAACAAACTGTTGACAGGTCGAGTGACTTCGGAGCCTCGGTCAGTAGTTCTGGTCACGTCCTGGGAACGAGAACACTTTGTAGTCGGGCTAGAAGCGGCGACGGTCGCAAGACTGCGGTCTAATTGGTAGCTAGAGCTTCCATATCGGTTGCTGTTTAATCCGCGCTTATTATGAGGCAGCAAGCACGGATTTGCTCAAAGCCGAAACAATCGGGGGCTCACCGGAAGGAAAGGGCGGCCGACCAATGTATCTGCTTACAGGGCATCCATCTAGGCGTGACGCTTAGCGGCGACAAATTCTCCCCGGCTGAACCGCCTAATTGTATCCGCGTGGGATTTCGAAGGATGCCAATTCGGCTTCCTCGAAGGGAAGCGGAGGCAGGGCGGCGCCCAATCAATCTGCCGCCAACCGCCGGCCGTCGTCTTCGGTCAAGATAAGGCGCGGTCGGAGCGGCGTCAAGCGGAATCCACAAGCAGGGTGGACGGGTGTGCCAGTCGGTATCAAAGTCCATTAAATTAGAAAATGGGGGCCCTGCCGTCGCCGCGGGCGAAGAAGGAGGGTCGGCGGCGGCGGCCTTTGGAGTGGACGACGGGCGGCCGCCCTGTCGCTTCGACTCGATTACCGCTCCGTTTCCTTCCGTTGCGGAGACGGACGACGATGACGACAAAATGGCCAAGGGGAGGGCCTGCCCACTGCTTTGTAGCGCCCTCTCTGGTCACTCGGCCTTCTCTCCCTTATTCCGAGAGAGGCAGGCGACGGCTAACGGCTCCTTTCGCCTGAAGCAACGAACGGATTCATTCGTAACGAGCTGACCGCTTGAAGGCCGCCTGACAGGCACCGATAGGCGCCGTCTTGTCTGGTCATTTCGCCCCGAGGCCCGCGGCGAATCGAACGCAGGAATGGACGACTACGTGTAAGCCCAACTGTCGACCGCCCTCTCATCACACGCGTGCGAAGCAAAGCTGACCAAAAGGGGGATTATACCGCTTTCGGCGACGTAAACGCGTCGAAATGCCGCGAAATTTTCAGAGCAGAGCGCGCACAGCTTCATAGCTGCGGAGGCACGTATAATATTGCGTTCACAAATCGAGTGTGCCGCCGGCCATGCTGCGCTGCTACACAGCTGAACAACAACAGCGGATGACAGAACAGGTTTTCGGTCCGTCACAGGCACCACTAGCGACTGCGATGGAAGATGAAAGACTTGCGCAGCCAACCCATCCCAGAAGATTGCCGTTGAGCGCATTCTGGTAGCGGCACACCACAAGAGCAGGTCGTCAGGCCCTCATTCAAGTCGCCGACGAATGGAGGCGGGCGACTTCCATTTCCAACTCTCAAGGCGACGTTGTTTGTGTCGCCCCTTCATTGCCCGCTCGCGTGACATGGACGTCGACGGCTACGGCGGAGAGTCGAACAATACCCGAGGAACGGAGACCCAAAATTGGGTAATTTCGCGAGCCGCCGGCAGCCAGTGAGCGCAAGGCGTGCGAGACGGCGGCGGGTAACAGGAAAGGTGTCGTCGTCGTCTAATGCTGGCGGAAGGACGACCCATTGTTCGGTTGCATATTGGCGCGAGCGCCACATCGGCTGGAAGTGGAGTGGACACTGCTGTGGGCGGCCAACACCCCCTGGAGAGTCGTCCGCTCGCGCGTTTGACACCACGAAAATGCCGGTGAGCGAGCGACAACGTCGTGGCCGCCGCCGCCAAACACAACAATGGGAATAGCGGGCGACAACCAATCCCATCGCGCACCAAATCCCCTTCGTCAGCTCCGCAACAGTGGATGGGTGGAGGCGCACCGACAGTGTATCCGATCCCGTCTAATGAGAGGGAACGGTCCGACCACAGACGCATTATTACAATCGCCAAATTACACACTGGAGACCATATCCAGCGTCAAACAGTTGATCCAGAACGTAGATTTGTCAAAACCTGGCGGGATATTCCGTCGCGCTGCAGCGAAAACAAGGACACCAAATCTCAACCGTGACTTCTTGAGAAGCGTTTGCAACATGATAAACTCGCAGTTTTGAGACGCGGCAAGCGAGAATATATCATGGCAAAATCTAATGTTATGATGATCATGGTACTTTGAATTAAATGGGTACTGTTATAGGCCTAATGAATATTCGTCACCGTTAAGTGAGAATATTGCAACTTAAAATACGCAAAATGTAATAATACGAAACATGAGAACAAATAATCCACATGTTGAATGAACTTTTATAAAAATAAGTAAATTAAATAGAACTGTTTAATTTTAACTTAATTTATTATATTAAAACTGGGTATAGAGCTTGAACGGATGAATTCAATAATCCTTCGATTTATAATTTTATCAGGGCTAAATAGAATTAGTATTGGTCGCAACACCGCTAAGGTCTCACAATTAGTTCAATTGAGTGATTCAAACACGGAGTGGGTACATTGAACAGTGAAAATGTTGCCGCTTGTCTCGCTGTCGTCGCAGCTCCTCATGGATAAGCGCAAAACGCAAGATTCAATCTGTCGAATAAGATCTCTGTTCTCTGGGTCCAAGGCCACAAGCACCAGCACCAACAGATCAATGACTTTGACAATGTTCGCCAAAAACATTGCCGTTACCCATCATCCCAGCTTCTGATTCAGGACAAGAAGATACAGGAAGCTGAGCAGAGCGCAGCCGATCATAACGATGACGACAACGACGAAGGAAAGGTGGAGGACCTTGTCGACGGTGCTGCAGCGCAAGAAGCGCAAGGGCCGACACTGAATAGACGAAGAGCAAATCTACATTGTGCGGCTGGCTTCTTACATTTTGGTCCTGTCTTGCAGAAGTAATTTAGAGCAAATATGGCAGCATTAAAACAAACCCTGTGGTACATGTACTTCAGATTCAGAAGACTGAGCCACACTTACGTAGTTGAGACTTGTGTCTCTGTATTCATAGCCACAGAGTTCGCACTGCGGCGACGGATACATCATTCGCTCGGAGATTTCCAACCAGTGCTGAAATTGACGCGTTATGTTTAACCAGTGTATGCTATGTACTACAATGTTACCATCATTGAGAAATCGCTGGATGCAGCTGGATTCTCACCACGAGGCAAGATCGGTGGACGTACTGCATGGTTCCCGAGCAGCGGCAAGGAGCGACGAGTGGGTCGGAGGCTTTCTCGGTGGAAAGGTGGCAGATGCGGCAAATGGGTCGCACGGTAGAGGACGACGACGCCGGCGTGAGCGCCGACCGACCGGCGATAGCTGGCCTCTGCTGCTCCTGCCTGCCGTCGTAACTGACCAAATGTTGAACAGACCTCGATCTACTGTCGACCCTGTTGTTGTTGGTGACTGGGATCATGTGACTTGCGGCGGCGCTCGTCATGAGACGAGCTCGGTCGTCTGAGGAGCCGGGGTTCTGCGAGTATAATAGCCGACTCGGCAGAGCGTGTCGTTCCCGACCAGGTCTGGCGTCGATGAACTGCTGTCGTTCGGACTGGCGAGCGCCATGGAAGTCGTAGGGAATGCTTTCGTCCGCCAGAGTTCTCCGAATGAAGCTGGTCATGTCGAAGACCGGCGCTTGCCGGTTATGCACGGGCACGATCAGGGCCGTCGCCGCGGGCGCCGCCGAGCTCGTCTCGGTGCCCCTTCCCCAGACGGCCCTGGAAGTTGACATGTTCCTCCTGTCGTTTTTGGCAAAAGCGACGATCACGCGCGCAGCCGGACGGCGCGGCGGCAAAAGCGGGCAACGTCGTGAAATCAGGGTTGTCGTCGTCGCCAGCAGCGGAGATACGCCTTTGACAGAACACGGGAATAGGCGTTCTCAAAGCGTGTGCTGTTGGTTCTCTCCCAGACCGCTGCTCTCGCCAGTCGACGGCGACAAGTGCGCAAGAGCGGCGGATCATTTTCCAATTACACATTGGAGACAGAAGTCTTTACAAAAACCTCCAACTTAGATTTCCCTACACGAGAGGAACGCTGACGCCTTGAGTTTGTCATATTCAAAACGTAGGCAGTGAAACCAATGTCTATCAATCGCCTGCAATAACCACTTACCACTGAAATAAACTTATAATTCAAGTCGCGGCAACCGGTTGAAATAACCAAAGTAGAGGATAACCTATCATATTCGTAACATGCTCATGTACATATAAATTCGGTATAGTATAATTTTTGCATAAACTATAGATACTGAAGCTGTTAGTACCTTAAAAGATGTTAGTTACAATATTATAGAAACGAGAGGTGAATTATGGTAATTAAATTTAACGTGGTTGAAGTGAAAACTGGATAAGAATCTTTTTCGAATTACTGTTTAATTCACGGTAATAAAGTGAAGGTATAGCACTACCTACTATTAAGGTAGCACAACTAAATAGATGGGTGCTAAGTCTTGCAATCAAGTTTTGTGAACTGTGGCGCTAAGTGAAATAAAATACATATAATTATAGCGTGCTGTCTTGCTTTGTTGTACTGTTATTCTTGTTTCGACCGCTAGTTTTGCAGTCGTCGCAGTTCATCAGTGCGATAGATAGGGAAACCTTGTTTCCTAGCGACTAACGAAGAAAGAACGGTCCGGTAAATCTGCAAATGAAAGTGAGTGCCTCCTGGTCCCCCATGTCACATGCTTCTCCAATAAATAGAACGTCGTTCGCCAAACTCGAACCGGTACGCATATATACGTCTAGAAATTTTGACTACGTGGACTCGCCGTTGTTCTCGAAGGGTCACAATTTATATTCACTTCACGGTAGGTTTATCCAGCAAAGCATAGCAGGTTGTGTTTAACGAAGTGCATTGCCTATTCTTGTGGGTGGTGCATCCTGTTAATCTCAGAATGAGAGAATTCCAAACGTCCTTCATAAATGGTCGGAGCGGCATATGTATGAGTAAGGGTTGTTAGGTGCACCTTCTATGAAGAGGAGCACAATCATTTCTACTGTGTTCTAGCCAGGAAATGTGACCCTCGTTAGCAAACATACCCGTCTGGTAACCAGGCTTCGCCTCTTCCCGGCGACCGCTCGATTTCTGTCCCTTCATGCTTCCTCCACTTCTTGCGCAGTGGCGACACCCCATGCGGCTGCGGCTGTCAAAAACGAGCCTACTGGAGCTGATAGGACCTCTCGCCTGTGTGCTCCGCCTAGAGATTCCCTCCTTCTGACGCCTCCGCCGCAGCTCTCGAGAAGAAGCTTTTGATATAGGGAGGCGCTTTCCTCGCAGTCGCTACGAAGTACGAACTCCGGCGAAAAGATCAAGTCCCTTCCGTCTAGTCGCCGAGAAGCGCGTGGATTCTTCGTTTCTGTGCGCCCTCCTGTCCGTCTGACACAAGCGTCCAGCCAGCCGGCCATCGAAGCGCCTTTACGGTCGAGTTCCTCTTCCGCCCTCGCTGGTTCGGTAGGTGAGCTCGTCGTTCCCCGCCTGTCATTCGACTCGCGCGAGCCGCGAGCTTCGACGACAGCGACGACGGCGAGTAGTTGAAGCTTCGCTGCCAGGCCAGCGCTCGTCGCCCTGTCTGTCGCTCTCTCTTTCCCCTCTCATCCCGACAAAGCAGCATGGTTTCGCTCTGTCTCTGGCGGCCTTATTTTCGCGGCCACCGAAAGAACACGCGCCAATGGCAGGCGGCGACAACGGCGGCATAGCGCCGAACCCAGAAGAGACGACCTTGTCAAACAGCAGCTTATTCGCGGATTCAGCCGTAAAAGCGTCGGCCGGGACGTTTTTATGGCTTCATCGCCCGCTGTTGGTCTGTGGTTCTCGACGATTGGTAAATTCTGTGTTTAAATAAGTTGCTCCGTTCGTTTTGAGCTATTTGGAGTCTTCAGCGCGAGTACAAACTGAATGACTGGCCACTTGTGTACAAGTGGCCATACAGTAAGTAATACGATTCTTCGTGCTCAGATACACCATCCGCATAACCGTAACGCAATATTGTTTCGCTTAAGTCTGTTCGAAAAACCGGCAGCAACACTATTGTCAAAGATACATAGATACTGAAGTCCGTCGCCATTGGTTGCTTTGCCTACAGAGTCCAGCGACCATATAGGATGCCTGAGCGATGAGGCTCGCGTCTATGTCCGTCCGCAGAAGGCATCACACTTACACGGTGTGCGCGGCTAGGGGTCTACTATAGCGACATGTACATAGGCAGGGACTTGGCGCCGCCGCCGTCGCCGTCACCCCATCATCCCTGCTTATGATTCAGGCGCGGACTCCATTGTGAATGCGGAGCTGAGCCGCTCGCGCTGAAGTGAAAAGGGCACCAACAATGACAGTTCGACCTACAGCGCTCTAAGTGTGTACGCTACCATCCCTTTCGAGAATGTTGAGACGTTTGAACTTGCAAGCCAGTTCAGATCATCATGGCCGTAGCAAGAGAAAGGAGCGCTTCCTTCGACCACGACAAGTGAAATCAGGACCTCTCGGCCAACGACTAGCCATGGACTTGGAGAGAAGTGCGTGTCTCCTTGTTGAAAGAGCAGTGGTGTAAAATCAACGATTCCTTACAGTTTATTGCGACGATTCTTACAGTGGAGCACATGTCCCGTCGGCAGAAGATCTGGAAGACGCTGAAGCAGCGCACGAGCCACCTGGGCGCCTTCAGGACGCGCAGCAAGGAGAGCGTTCTGGCGCCCTCGCCTTCTTTCCCTAAGAAGGGAGTGGACCAGAAAGTCGTCATCGAGCAATCGCCCTCCCAATTCTCCATCAGTCAGCCGAATCTGACCAACGTCGGCGACACAACACCGGAACCGGCCAGAAGAAGCCCTCTCAAGAGTGTGAGTGAGTGGAAGCGAAGACGCATAGACGGCGACACTTAGGCCTGGCAAAACAGGCCACTTTTGACGAAGGGAAGTGCGCCTGCTCGCATATGGTTGAATTGGCGGGACGGAGGCAACCTTTGTGTTCGTGTCTGCATCGGGTTTCATACAAAGCTGGCCCTATGTATGTAGCTATGTGTATACGTACTTGTTTACAGCTGTGTGTAATAATACCTATTAATGCGGTTAAGCCAAGCAGAATAGGCAGTTGTACCACCCACCCCGCGCTTCCTTTTGACAGAACTATGAAGGCCACCACTCTTCTACTCAAACTTTGTATATTTTGCCCAGATGTTAGCCACTTTCCATGTTATGGTGGTCACAGGCTGAAGCTACATGGTATGCATAGTTTGGCTCACTCAACTCTAATCCCAAATTTAATTATGTACGTCAAACTTCACGCAACAATTCAGATAATCCGCAACAAATCGGCGCCGTCCCCTTCATTGGGTGCCAAGGCGAAGCTGCGCCTTTCGTCTGACACTTCCGCGACGGCAGCGACGCGTGTCGCCTTCGCGACCGACCATCAGCGGCCGAGTACTTCCAAAGAGCAGGGGAAGAAGGCCGGCAGTCGTCTCGGCCGACTCTTTTCCAGTGAGAAGAGAAAGGTTCGTTGAAGCCGGTCACTGCATCATGCACGTCTTTGGGTACATATGTATGCTCAGCACGTTTTCCTCGGCTGACTAAGTGTATGTATGTAGGTACAAACATGCTCGAAGGCAGTCGAGTCTCTTATGAATGAGACAATTTTCGTAATATGCAATATACTGGTACCGCGGGTAGAGTTCTCATCCCATGTACATATCAACTTCAACTAGCAACAATAACTTCTAGTGCTTACATGGACACTGTAACAGGTGCAACGACATTCTCAATATTTAGCGACCAATAACTCTTCATGCATACTGCATGTGAGACGACCTCTTCAGCAGATAGGGTAACCTCTGTCTTTCAGGCTTTCTATGCACATAATATGTACAACCAACTGGCAATATTGTCACTGTCAGCGCAACAAAAACCTAGCGGAAAACAGAGAATAACAGAAAACAGCGCCAGCGCGGCAGCTGTTCCATCAATGGGGGCCCTTCTTCTAACAAGCCTTCGCGCTGCTACAGTTGCTCTTGCTTCTGGGTGCTGACAGGCCGGCCGAATCAAACCACTCTCTGCTGCCGCTGCTTCATGCCGAAATGGCCTAGACGGCGGCTCGGCCAGTCCCCCATTTATATCTGTCGCCGCTGCGCCATTGGTTTGCTGCCGGCTCTACTGAGCGCTGTCGTCTCCCAGTTATGGTAATCGCATGTTACTCCTCCTCTTCCTCGACTCGGGACATTTAGACTTGTCCGACTTGTCATTCGTCTTCCGATGCAAAGTAGCCCAGCCTCTGTTTTTGCGGAGGAGCCGTGCAAGTCTGGTAGGGTTGCGTTGTTTGCGCAGAGGTCGCCGTGAAGTGGCTCCTCTTTCTCTTCTGTGAACACCTCTTTGGGGGTTTCTATGGAGAGGGGTGCTTGAAAAGCCCGCATGGGCGCAACTGTTTGGCATTTCGGTAGCTGCGCCGTATGCCCGTCACACAGCTCCATACTGGATACAGGTTCTCTCTGGGCACTGCGAATACATAGTACTGCGCCATTGTCATCGCGCAGTCGGCTAGCCAATTTGCCAGGCGCATTCGGCTGCTGGCGCCGTGCTTCCTTCGCCGCTTGTCGTCGCTGCTGCTTCAGCTGGCCCATGAGAAGAATCGCTGGATGGGCTGCCCCGTAGATGTAGGTAGATTGTCTGCCGGTATCTAGAGCGCGTCGTTGACAGTCCCACTGGATGGTGCGTATGTTTGAACAATTATTCGAGCCTAGACGTTCGGTGCGGCGGCAGCAGTTGCCTTCCTTCGTTCTGGCCGAATCGACTTGGTTGGAAGAGGTGCAGGAATCGCGACGAAAGGAGTAGACATCGTCTGGTTTCGGCTAGACGAGTCGTCTGCCTTCCAGTGGTCGCGAATGAAGTAGTGCCAAGCCTAGCGGACGGAATCGAAATTCAAACTCCGAAGCAGACTGACTGGGCATTCGCAAACCCCATAAATAACAGCTGTCGTCCTTTTTATCCGGCTTCCAGTTGTTGTTGGATCAAATGCAGAAAATCGGCAATCTCTTCCGAGCGGCGAGAGTGAGCGAGAGACTGCCTATCGTTAATGCATAGATGTACCTACGTACCTCTACTTACAATATGTATGTACTTCCTTCCCTTTGCCATAAACGGAAATTGAATGACTGCTGCGCCATATGGACTCTTAGCTTCTGGGGCCATAAAACGCCAGATAGACGGCCCTAGGCAATCTACACATCAGGCGTATTATATTTTGTGTTAACTGTTGACGAACTTGCGAACGTTGCTAAACGTCAGCAGAGTTCGGTGGGAGAGGTAGATACCAGGTATATTTGCACTTAACAAAAACCAATCTCTAGCAAATCTAGCCGCGTTGTCGCTCTCTGCAGGGCTTCAAAGAAAGCCTGGAGGAGGAGAAACCGTCGTCGACGGAGGAGGTGTCGGCGGCGACGACGATGACGAACGGTTCCGCCGTGGTTGACCGCGAGTCCGTTGAGAGGGCTGACAGCGCGCCAGTCGAGGACGGCGCCGACGCCGATACCGGCGCAGCATCGGAAGGGGCCTTCGTTACCTTCTTGCTCAAGATACACCTCAAGGACGGCCGAGATCTGGTCATCCGGGACGCCTCAGGTGCGTGCGCGCGCAGCCGTTGACTTGTGATGGTGTCCGCTTACTGACCGGGCAGCCACTGCGCGTTCAGGCAGCAGCGACCCCTACGTCAAGTTCAAGCACAAGAACAAGCTGGTCTACAAGAGCAACACCATCTTCAAGTCGCTCAATCCCACCTGGGACGAGGAGTTCTCCATCATCGTTGACGACCCCAACGTGCCCCTGCAGATCGATGTGCGCAACTCTATGAACGTGACTACTTCAATCGTAGGGGACCAATACCCGAAGTAGGTAGCCATTCTTCAGGTATTCGACTACGACCGGTTCGCCATGGACGACTTCATGGGATGCGCCGAGCTGGAACTGACGCAGTTCACCTTCTGGCAGTGCGTGACGCGACTCATCTACTTTGGAAGATTGGATGTCCCTTGCCTTAGAATCAATCGCTTGGCAGAACCTTCGAGCAACGATTGACATTGGCGGAGGATGGCAACGACGAGTACATGGGCTATATCAATCTGGAAGTGACAATCGAGCCGCAGACGCAGGAGCAGAAGGACGAGGTGAGTCCGGCAGTATGCCGCAACTACTACACGACAAGCGGTGTTATGACCAGCGAAGCACTCACTTCTAGTTCATGAAGAAGTCAACTCGCGGGACGAGCGAACTAAAGAGGCCCGCCACGAAAGGTTGTCGTGCGATAGCCGTTTGGCATTGGCACTGTTGGCGAATGAACTGCTGAGCGAGCACAATGTTCACAGGGCTGCAAATGTGGAGCTCGACGGTGAACATCGTGCTGGTCGAGGCGAAGAATCTCCTGCCAACGGAGCCCAAGGGCAACAGCTTTGTCGACGGCATTTTCTCCGCTGGCAACATGCTGCCGGATCCCTACGTCAAGTTCAAGCTGGGCACGGAGAAGTACAAGTCCAAAGTGAGTGTCATTGGCGAAGAAGTTTTCTCATGGTTTGAGAACCAAGCGTTTCGACGATTAATTGGCTCTCCAGGTGTGTCCCAGAACGCTGGAGCCCAAGTGGTTGGAGCAGTTCGACTTGCACATCTTCGACGACCACCTCAAGCAGCTTCAAATGATGGTCTTCGACAAACGAACAAATCTCTTCATGGGAAGGTGGGCAACATAAATTAGACGACGACGATCGTTCGGTCACGCAGATCGTAGTCCTATCATGATCTGGAATGATGGCGAAGGAACTCTGAACATGAAAGGCAAAGCCAAACATCTAAAGTTCGCCCTGAAGTGGTCTCGAGTGATCTGAACTCGCGGCAGTGCATGGCTCACTCTGAAGCGACGCACCTACTGTATCTGGAGTATCCGGATTTTGTTGCAGGTGCTCCATCGATTTGGGCGATCTGGACATGGAGCTGACGCACGAGCGCTGGTTCGAGCTGGAGGACGGCGCCGGCTCCGTCCTACTCCTCCTTTCCATCACAGGCACAGTGGGCACCGCTACGGTGTCCGACCTCTCCTCCATCGACTGCGGACCCAAATACTACCAGGATATACACGAGAGATACGTGCGTACTGCGTAGCTCTTGCTTCTCTGTAATATCGTGCGAACTTGCACCCTGCATTTTGTCACCTTCGTTCGTTTATAGCGTTCGTGGCGAATCATTGTCACACCGTTCAAATTTTGAATATAGCAGGTCTGGTGTTCAGTGACCTGACGTAGATCAAGATTGGTGGTTCAAATTTAAATTTCAAATTGTTGTGGTGTACGGTGGCTGCAGTGTTCAAAATTGAAAAGGTATGCCAACGAATCACCACTGAAATAGACAAATTAATACGCTACAATACGGAAATGCGAGCACATTATTGGAAGACACGTATGTACGTCGCATACAGTGGCAGATCGTCGAAGTTTCGCAGCCGAACCTGTGTTGTTCAGGGCCCTCTCAAGACCTTCCAGAACATCAAGGACGTCGGCCATCTCACCGTGAAGGTATTCAAGGCGCAGAACCTCGCCTCGGCCGACATCGGCGGCAAGAGCGACCCCTTCTGCGTCCTGGAGCTGGTCAACACCAGACTGCAGACGCCGACCGAGTACAAGACGCTCAACCCAGAGTGGAACAAGATCTTCACCCTGTGAGTGGGAAAAGCTGCCACGCATCGCGCTCCCGTCATTGAAGCTGGGAAAAGTCGACAGTTGGGTTATTCGCGCCGCCATTCAGAAACGTGAAAGACATCCACACCTGCCTGGAGGTGACAATCTACGACGAGGATCCAAACAAGAAGGCCGAATTCTTGGGAAAGGTGGCCATTCCGCTTCTCAAGGTTTGCTGCCTTGCACATTTTCGCGCTGATGAACCCAGAAGCTTTGTATCCTTCTGAGGTTAGGCCATTTCGCTCTGCGCAGATAAAGAACGGCGAGAAGCGGTGGTACGCCCTCAAAGATCGCAAACTGCGCGGTCGGGCCAAGGGTCAGATTCTACTGGAGCTATTCGTCGCCTTCAATCCCGTAAGCTGTCTAACTCGCGTACCGCTACGGCGTCGTCTCGTATGTACATCACCGCTCAGGTGAAAGCGGCCGTGCGCACCTTCAATCCGCGCGAGGAGCGGTTCCTGCAGCAGCAGCAGCGCTTCAAGCGTCACGTCTTCCTCAACAATGTCAATCGCGTGCGAATCTTCGTCTCCTCCGTGGTGGACGTGGGCCTGTTCATGAAGAGCTGCTTCAACTGGGACTCCACGCCCAGATCCATCATAGCCTTCATTGTCGGTTGAAGAGCTTCCATTGCTTATTTACTTGTCACTTCACTCTGTCCCTCTACCCCTTTGCAGTCCTTCGTCGTGATCACGTACAGCTTCGAGCTGTACCTCTTGCCGCTGAGTCTGCTGCTGCTCTTCGTCCGTTCCTACATCTACAGGTCCATCCAAGACGGCCTTCTCACGAGGAAGAACTCGTCGGAGCCACAGGTACGGTTGCTAATACCACTCTTCGTTCCGTCTTGTGCACATGCTACCTAGCAATCAATCAACCGGGTTGCAGGAATTCATTGATATGGACGACGACGAGGACATCTTGGATGACAAGGTGCCACTCTGCTCTATCTGCTTCTTGAGTACATATGCACCGGCGTTTATACGTTGTGTGCCTCTGGTGCGCGGAATGGACATTGGCAGCCACACGCTTCAAGTTCAAACTAACATCTACCATATTACCACCGTAATATACAAATTCGTGGGGTACTGTGTACGCCCAATTGCCGACCGAAGCGTCTATATAAAGGGCCCAATTCTTCATAACTTCACACTCTTGTCAGAGGGACAAACCCTTGCCCGTCGTCACGGCCGAAAGGTGTAAGCCAAAAGAAAGGCTACCTTCCCCCTCCGAGGTCTCAGTACCCGTTCTGTAAACCCCTTAGGGGAGTTCCAGAAAGCGGTGGTAGGAACCCTAAGATCCTAGGCGCTGCCGCTCTTCTACTGTGTCCGGAAACTATCTCCTGTGCGCTTACCCATTATTGCTACAAGAGCAGTGAGAAGTCTTAGTGGACCGAGTAATCGGCTCCGAACCTTATCCTTGCTGTCGCACGGAGTGTTGTCAGTTGACGAACGGAGGTGAGGAGACAACGGTAGTGGAATAAGATCTGCAGCTACCGACTGGGTGGCCGACTCCGCTAGGTAATCGGAGGAGAGGTTGGGGTAAAGGCAGCCCTCTCCGTCGAGTTACGGCAGGTAGCGGCTTTGCAGTGGTGACCCGGAAGCGTGAGTCAATCCTTGTCGGATCTGTACGATTAGTGCAGAGCTAACAAGATTGGAGCGCGCATCTTTTGGTTTCACTGTCAAGTCTCTATTGCCTCCTGTGAGAAATAAAACCGTTCTCTTTCAGGAGTCTACATCCACAGTTCGGTTGTCGGACCATTTTGGTACCGAGTGCGTGCTCTCTTTCAGGGCAAGCGACACAACAACCGAACTCATCCTTCGTCAAGCGGATTCGAGACAAGTCGAGCCGGACGCCGACTCTCCTCTCCGCAACGACTCTTCGTGCAGCGAGCAGCTGTACCAAACCGTGCACTGTCCTCATAGGGCGTTGATTCGAAATTGTGCGCGTGTGAAACAGGTCACGTTCAGGAATGTCTGCCACGGCTCGCAGGCCTTCGTCGGCCCGCCTTCGAACGCCTGCCTCGGCAACAATTGGCCGCAATTTGCGCGCCGCGCCAGCTTCGGCTTCCGCGACGACGCCGGCCGGGCCACGGGCCCGTTTCACCCAACAACACGCCGACGCGCTTCGCTGTCACTTTGATGGCGGCAACGCCATTTCGCAAACTGTCAACTGCGGTTTTGTTCAGCGACTAGTCGACACGTTTCCAGGCATCATCGCTCAGGGTGCCTCGGCAATCCGGCAGGCTTTGCCGCGAATCAACATGCTCCCGGACGAGGCGGCGTACGTCGAGATGGCTCATAGCTATCTAAGGGAATTGCCGGCGGTAGTAATGGAAGAATCGCCAGATCCCATAGCCCAACGTGAAGCGAAAGTGAAGGATGCTCACACGCATACCTTGTTCGCTTACTTCTGGAATACGTCAAATTGGCCGACGATGGCTCCGACGCTCCGATTGAAGCGTAAACTGTCCGGTTTCATGACATCGTTCCTTCAGAGAAGCGACTTCAGATATACTCCGCCCCCATCGTTCTTCGAGCGGTTCAAGCGCGAGTGGGAGAAGCGAACGGAGGAAGTGCTTCGGGACTACGCCGGCAGTGAGTTTGAGCCGTATCTGACTACGGTCGATCCGACGGCCATACCCAAGCAGTTGCTTCGGGCTGACGAGGACTATATTGCCCAATGTGTGGCTAAATATCCCGTCAACGACGACACTCGTGTGATTTCGTTGGATGGCAAAGTGATGCGTGTGCGTATGCAGCCAGGTTGCTACTTCTACACGGAGGCCGACAAGGACCCCGTGACCCAAGGCGACGTCACAAGGGCAGCGAGTACACTGCCGCTGACCTCGCCAATCGGCAACGGCGGCCAGCAGCAGGGACTGCCGCCGCCAGGAAGCAGAAGTGCCACCCCAGCAGTGGTTCTGCAGCCGAACGTGGCGCAAACGCCACCAGTGGTGCACACGCCGCCGAGGGCGTCACCACCCCAGGCGGGACCCACGCCGTCAGTGGGGCAACCGCTAACGCCGGCGCGGCCGGCGACCGTTAGCAACCAGCAGCAAAACACAGCTTCTTTTCAGCCGCCCAATCGACAATCACTGTTCGTACAACCCCCAGTTGTGCGACGACCTAGGGAGCAGCAGCAGCTGCCTCCAATCGAAGAATGTTCGCCCCATGGTTCTACAGAATCGCTACACACTTCAGCATTTACTAGGACTTCAGGGCGAGGACAGGGTGACGTAGCGACTAGACTGCGTCAGTTCCGACAAAGGACCGGAATGACGGCAGACGAACTTGTCAGTCTGATCACCCAAGACCCTTCGGCGGCGAGAGATTTTCTCGACGCAGTCTCAGACGAAGACACTCAGGGTGGCACTAATCAGCCACCAAATCCCAATACCAATCGCCCACCGGCGAACGGCCAGCCACAGCCGAGAGTGACACTGTGTCGAGGGATAAACGTGCAAAACGGTTTCAGGAGTACCTTCGATTTAGACAATCGTCGCCGGCAAGATGAACGGCAGCAGCAGCAGCAACAGCCGCCGCCGCCGCCGGCGCAAAACCCGCCACCATCGGCCACAGACTCAGGGCTGCATGTGGCGGATAGTCGACGAAATAGGAGATTGCAGGCTCGAGAGAATCAGCGCCGAACGGACCCGGCGACGGCAGCGACACGGCCGCCGTCAACGCTGGCCGGAGAACCAGCGGCTCAGATGACTGACGCCGATAAAGAAAAGGAACAGTTGCAACAGGAACTGGCTTTACAGCAAAGCCAGAATGATGTGTTGCGACGTGAACTGACAATAGCGCGAAATCAACAGCGCTCAGGAGGAAGTTCAGCTTCAGGAAGCCGACCCAGGTCAACTACACGGGGCGGCGACGGCGACGACGGAGCTTCTGTCGTCTCGTCGGGTACCAGGAGGAAGGTCATCAGGTCTCACAAGGATGATCTCCAACGAGCGATCGATAAGATGGCCCGGGACGCGATCCAGAATGCTTCCACGTACCAGCCTACGTGTGGGGGCAACATGCGAAGTATGCCACAAGTATTGCGTGAATTTAGCAATGCGTCAGTGGGTTCCCGCTCGACTCGACCTGACGGCGGCTATTCAGAACTGAACCCTAGCTTATTGACACGGGCGGCGCTTACACAAGCGACCGCAGACGACGTCTACTATTGGAATCCCCGCAATCGCGACATGCCAAATCTGTTCACCGAAGTGCGGGAAATTAACCGTAATTATCCTCAGGAAGACGACGGTGGAACAGGGGGACCACCCATTGGTGGCGATAATCGCCCGCCTGCCAAATTCAGCGGCGAGGGCAACGATAGGTACTACGATGACTTCATTCGTGAAGTCATGATGTACTTTTATCAGGTCAACCTTAACCCACGCCACTGGACGGAGAAATTCCATTCGCTGCTGAAGGGACAAGCGGCGATCTACATGGACTCGATTCGAGACGACTATAAATACTTGTGTTTTCAGAGAGCGGTAATTGAATTAGGCAAACGCCTCAATCCGCTTCCAACCGCGGAAGAACTTCAGCTTGAACTTAGTTCCCTCTCGTGGGATGGAACAGCAGACGGCTTAGATAAGCTCGAGCGACAAGTGCGTGACTGCGTCCGCAAAATGCCGGAAGTCCGCACCGGTGTCGGCTCCTGCGAAGAGCAGGGCGCCGCGGCCTTCCTCAGCCGACTACCAACTAGATGGCGCGAAGATATTCGCCGCAATTCTCGGCTGCACCACGTGCGCTCGTACGCCCAGATGGCGCACGAGAAGCTTAAGGAAGTCTCGCGCGACGCCGAGCAGGAATACATCAATAAACGAACCCGTGAGGGTCTCGAAAAGATTCGTTCAGATACTTCCAAGAAGGTCGACCCCATCAGCGGCCGTATCGTGCTTCCGAAGGACGTTCGCGAGGAGTACAAGCGAACCGTCAGACCTGGCGAAAATGGCAAGACGACAAAGGACAAGTCGCCGCAGCAGTCTAATCGTAAACGTTCAGAGACAGACGGCCGGCAGAGGAGATCCCAGAACCAGAGAGGTCAAACGCGCGGTACTTCGAGAACAACAACCGCGTATCCGGCCGATAGTTACGCGGCCGCTAAGCCATCACGCCAGGCAGCTTATCTGTCGGGAGGCGGCAAAGCCGCGCTCCAAAAGACCTCTAATTCAGGCACTCGATCAGCTCAGGCCACTTCCACGACTACAGTACCTAGGACAATAGGTCCATGTTTTACCTGTGGCGAGGAAGGCCATAGAGCGAGGAACTGTCCAAAAGCACCACAGAATGTGGCTGCTAAAGTGGTATATGCGTCTTCAGATAGCGATTCAGATGTCGACGACGGCGGCATCGCCTACGTCAGCCATGACGACGGCGACTCACAACTGGACGGCGATGGCCAAGCCTCAGGAAACCAGACGACCGCCGAGAACAGCGACGACAGCGATTCTAGCGACGGAGAAGTAAATACCATCACAGTTACAGTATGCAATGTGAGTGAACAGCGCACTCCATTGGTGGGACCGAAGGTTCGGCTCCCCTGTATAGTCGAAGGCGTCATAGTAGACGCCATGTTAGACACAGGTTCATCAGTCTCCATCATGAGCCAAGCCATGTGCAACAAGATCGCGGAAGGCAAGAAGGATCCCGACAAAGAGTGGTGGGACAAAGGCCAGTGGATTCCGCCAAACAAACTTCAGCTGAGGGATTATTCCCATCAGGAGATAAAGGTAACTCATTGGTACCCGGTGCAAATGTGCGTCGCGGGCAAGACGATCGAGGTGCCGATCATTATCAATCCAGCGACCTCTAGTCATGAGGTGCTCTTGGGCACCAACTTCATGAGTCTCATAAGCGCCAGCCTGTGCGTCACAGATCCCCCATTTAGTTGGAGGATGACACCGGCGACCATAACTAAGAAAGCGCTACACCCGACTAAAGATTCAGTTTCAGTCGAGGAAGGAGAAGCGCAGGCGTCACCTACGGTGGCCGCCAGTGAGAAAGACGGTTCAGCCTTCGAGAGGGACAAGCCAAAGCGACGAGCGGACGTCAAGGAGCAACCGACCAGCCGATCGTCCAAATCTTTCTCCCAATCGGTCGATGGTGTTGCCAAGGAAAACCGTAATTTCGTTAAGGCCAAAGTCGAGTCGAAACAAGATTCTTCGACAAGGAAACCTTACCAGTCTGCAGGGAAGCAGACAACAGCTTCC